>JBBPBX010006128.1:0-69543 GCA_038048925.1 Garcialebias charrua
TTGTAACGGATCTCGCTCGTAAATCGGGGACTACCTGTATTATATATATTTATATATTATTTATTTATTTTTCTCTTACCCCCCTGGTTGCCTGGCGGACATTCTGGGGGTGGGCCGTCAGGGGTTGTCCTGGGATGTGGGGGGGTTCGGGGCCTGGGGGTTCGCCGTGGGCGGGGCTGGCAGTGCGCTCCCTCTGGGGCTGCTTGGGCTCAGGTGTCCTGTCCTGTCGGCAGGGCGCGGGTTGGGCCGAATCTTGGATATCTGCTACTCTCCACCCCAGAATGAATGGGTCTACCTCCTGGGTTTGGATGTGGGCTACCCCATGTAGGGGGGAGGTTCATGTCTTGGACCTAGGGGGTATAGAGTGTGCATCGGGATTATGAATGGAACGTGTTGTTATTGTTTGTCTTTCTGTGAGTGAGGGTGAGGATGAGGGTGGGTCTGAATGAGTGTGTCTGTGTATGAATGTTTAAATGTCAGGCTGGGACTTGGACGGCCCCTTCTCTGATATATCTGAGGCTACTTAGTGTCGAGCTCCCACCGTGTGGCCCCTTGGTGGGTGTTCCTTTGCCTGCGGGCGTGCTTGGGGCCCTCACTACCTGGGGTTGGGCGCTTGTGCGTATGTCGGCTCATCCTGGTGGCTGCCTGGTGGGGCTCGTGTCCTCTGGTCCTGTCGGGTCTGGGCCTGAGGGGTGGGCGTCCCCGGTGCCCGGGCCTCGGTGACCGGCCCTGGGGCTACGTCGGTGCAGCGGGCTCCGGCGGGGACCTATGAATTTGTCGCGGTTGACCCCGGGGGGTCATTGTATGTGGTCGCTGGTGTGGCTCGTCCGGTTCTTCCCCTTGGTCGGATCTGGGGAGTGGGCGAGTGGCTCGTCCTGTTCGGGTGGCCCTGGGGACTCTGGGCTCGGGGTCCTTCCTGGGGCCTTGGGCTTTGATCGCCCCTTCGTCTGCCTTGGGCTTTGGGGGGGGCAGATCTCTGATGCTTCGCAGTCGCTACTGGATGTTCTATTGGAGGAGCCTTATTCACTTATGCATGCTCACAACCACACACAAATAGATATGCAGATATGTAGATGGGTATATGAATGAACATAAATGTATATGTATGTATACTGTATATATATTTGTAGGTATGGGTATGTTTATTTATGGAGATCTATTGCAAGGTCATGAATGTTGTTGGTCTTTGTGCATGTGTGTTTTGTTGCTGTGTTCTGTCGTGTGCTTTGCAGGATTGCGGACGTAGGTTGGGTGTGTTTGCCTTGTGCTCTTTTTGTGGATAATTGTTTTTTTTTGTCTACTTTCTCTTTTCTTTCTCTCTATTAAAAAAATAAATAAATAAAACAAAAAAAAAATATACATATCGGAGTGAGAGGATGGCTATAAAGTGAGAAGGGAGGCCATCTATTAATGGAAAAAAAAGACGTCAGATGCGACTTATAGGGCGAAGCGACATTTTAATGGATTTTTCCAAATTATTGGACATAATTGGACAATATGACTTATAGGTCGGAAAATACGGTAGTTTCAACTGTCACCAAAAAAAAAAAAACTTTCCAGAATTGAGCAATGCTTTAAAAGGCCTGTCTAAAATATATGTAAACTGTGAAAATATTTTTGGAGGAGACCATTATAAGGTAATGGACAAATGGCTTGATAGATGTCCATCAAAGATGCAAAATCATCATTACAACTCCATTTTGTTTGAATTTTGTAATGAGTCCAAGTTGAATGATACATGGCACACTTTACATCCAGAGGCACAAATGTTTAACTGGTTTAAAACCAGATGGAACAATTAAATATAGACTAAACTTTTGGCTTGTATTAGATATTCAGGGTTTCTGCAGGTTTCAACAACTCAAATTTAAGACTTTTTAAGACTTTTTTAGACCAGTATGAATCAAATTTAAGACCTATCGGCAAAAAAAAAAAAGTTTTAATTTTCACCTCTTTATTCCAAAATTTGACTGACATATCAAATCGCACAAAAACAGGTTGCTACTTGACTATTCTGTTAGTAAAATATTGAATAATTAAAAAATAAAAAGTCAAATAGCTTCAATAAAAAATAAATGTACACAAACATTCATTCAACCTTTATTTAATCAGGTAAATCCTTTGAACCTCATGGGCTCATTTACGAAAGCGACCTGCTAAAACATATACATATATACAAATGTATGCTTTATACCTGCACAATATGTAGCTACTTTGTAAAATGTGTTTTTGAGGGATGAGTGTAACCTGGATTAAAGGTGTGGATTGTTTTAACCTGGATGGGGCGGCTGTGGCTGAGTTGTTAGAGCAGTCGTCCTCCAGTGCAAGAGTTGGGGGTTGGAATCCACCAGCAGTCACATGCCTAAGTGTCCATGGGCAAGACACTGAACCCCATGTGTGCCCCATTGGTGTATGAATGTGAGCTAAAGCTCTGATTAGTCTCTTTAGAATGATTTGTTCAATTAGCTTTGTAATCTAGTAGAGTGCTGTATGAATGGGTAAATGAGGACATGTAGTACTTTATACTACAGTGTAATGCACTTTGAGTATCAATTAGATAGAAAGGTGCTATATAAGAACAGTCCATTTACCATTACAAGTGTGGATCATTGTAACCTGGATTAAAAGTGGGTATCATGGCAGTGAAGTCTTTGTCTTCAACCATCGACAGAGGCCTCACGTCAGTGACGTTCATGTAAGGATCTTTCAGTCTCTGCTGCTTGCTGTGGTGTGCATGATGTCTTTTCATCATGAAGGCTGTCATTGTTTGTTGTTGTTTTCTGGAATGAGAGAGAGTTTATATGTATTATAGCATAATTTACAGTAACTCAAGAAATGACTTGTTTCACTTACAGTGCTAGGTTAAACACACACACACACACACAAATATAAAATACTAATTACACACACTTGAGTAGATGAAATAAATTACTGTAATTCCTGTTTAAATGCAATTCATCCTTCCATACAATGCATTGTCTTCAGAATTTGCCAGCAAATTAATAGTTGAAGCTAAATCATTAAATTATCACCATCTTTGTGTTAGATTTATTTATAAATCACATTTAAACACAGCTTGTACCATTACATTAAAAATAAAAACACACACGTTCTCCATCACTGTCACAGCTAACAAGCAGCAGCTACCAGAGCTACCAGAGACACTGACACTCATTACACATTACGTTTTCTCACTTTGAAACAGAACAAATATGGTTTAATGTAACTCACTTGCTGCTCTTCCTTCATCGTGGTGAAGTTAGTTTACAACTCCGTCATGTTTACATTTCATCCGCGTGGTTATCTCGTGTCGCGTCGTCACTTTTGAAAGCTGCATGTTGCCGTTTTTTTCCTTTATGAAGCGTCAGGTGCTCCCACACTTTGAAGGACTCAAACAGTTTTCTCAGTGTCGCGTTGGTCATTGGTAAAATAGACTTTGTGGCTCTGTTCACTTCCGTCTCCCTCCTCCTCTCTGTTCAAGCCACAGCCACACACCGCAGTTTTTTTCTTTTTTTTACTTTATTCAGTCAACCAGCTTTGACAAAGCTCTACCGGTGAACAAAACAGCTCCGTGAAGACAGAGGGGACAGCAGGTCAGAGCGGGGTGGGGGCTAGCGGGGGACGAGCTCTCTGTACTTGCAGTGAGACCGCGCGACGCACACACCGGACACACACACTGCCCTAGCTGAAACCCGCTGCATGTCACGTGGTTCACGTAGAAAGCTTGGTTTTTTTTTGCGCTTGAGGCAGGATTACGACGGCGCACAAAATTAAGACCTCTTCAAAAACAATTTAAGACTTCAGCGCGATAATTCAGCAAATTTAATACCTTTTTAAGGCCTAAAATCGAGATTTTGAAATTTTAGACTTTTTTAGACTTTTAAAGACCCCGCGGAAACCCTGATATTACACATGGCCTAGAAGTTAACTCTTCTAACTCTGCTGCACCACTCACTATTCACTGTATTAATAAACTCACTTTAACTCCTACAAATGCACAACCTCCTTAATCATGACCACTTTTGTCAGGACATAAAAAGAACAACCGTTGAGTTAAACAAAGACTCGTCACTATCAAATTATAGAGATAAGTGGGATCACTTAAAATATAATTCTCAAATTTAAATTTAATTTGACAAATTTCAAGTTAGCTCAGCAAACAAAGAGAAGCTGACATTGTAAGAGAAATTCATGACATTCATTTACTAAACGAAGAAGACAAATGACAATTGATCCTCCTACACTCCTAACTAGACAATATTTACATCAACAAAGCCAAAGAAGCCTACATCCTGTCAAAAGCAAAATGGACAAAAGGGGGTAAAGATGTTCAGCATATTTCTGTAGACTAGATCAAAAGAGACGGTAACAAATAGGGGTGTAACGGTACGCTAAAATCACATTTTGGTTCAGTACAGTTTCAAGGAGGGCTTGGTTCTGTAAAATTTCAGTCCAAAAAAAGGACAAAATAAAGACTTACAAAATGTTTATTTTGAAAATATGTCAAGTAAACAATACAATTGTATAAAAATTAATAAAAGCAACCCATTTGGATGATATTTTAAATGAACAGCACTCTTCACAATAAATAAACTATACTAACAATAATAAAAAATCTTAATAAATACATTAACAGTCAGAACCAGAACAATAAGCAGCAACTGACTGCTTACAATCTAACTAATCAAGTTTTAAGTTTTTTGGTAAAAAAGACCAACTTCTCCACATTTTCATAAGCACAGATCTAGTTGCAGTGAATATCTCCAGCGGTGGAGAAAACAGCTCACTAACAACAGTAGAATGAATAGAGAGGTAGTACTTTGCTAATTTTACAGTGTGGCTGTATTTGGTCTCATTACTCACAAAAAGTAAATCTGTTGGTTATCACCTCGACACTCAGACAACAATTTTGAGTGCCATCAATGCCGAACAGGACAAAGGGAAAAAAACAAACAAACTTTGGACCGATCTGAATTTCCTGATAAAGGTAGTTTAAATGCTGCTGCTATCGGTCTTAGCACCAAGCTGCTAGAAGAGACGTTCACGTTCGGATGTAGCGGTGGGCTATATGGCTCAAATATTATACTGTATTGTTACATTTCAGAGCATTCTGACGATAAATTTCGTGATATAACAAAAAAAAAAAAAGAAATCAGTTATTTATTTGACGAAATTTACTTAAAGTGAAACTGAACACAGGTTGAGACGGTAACTCCTCCCCCGAAGCCGATTGAAAAACTCACTCAAAATGGGCGTGTTGAGAGACAAGGAGGGGAGGAGGTTGGGGGTTGTCCTACGTTCACGCCCCCTCTAGTGGTAAACTCCCACCCCTCCCCAAGGTTAGAGTTCAAAATGGCGGATAGTCGCATCGTCAGTAAGTAAATACCTAAACTTTACTAAAATAACAGTTGTAAAATGTTGTTGCGTGTATTTAATCACACACACACAGCTTAAGCGTATGCTTCTGAACACAGGACACATTAAAAACATGTGTTTAGATGCATGGCATGCATTGTACGGCTGTGTTTTTGTCGTTTGTCACTTAAATTTGCCACATCTTATTACTTAGCACATTACAAAAGTAACGTTTCATAATAAATTTTATTATAAAATATTGATTTTTCCTATCCTCGTTTTGTTTGACGCTTTGGCATATTTTTGTTTTGCAACCCAGAACTAAACACACGTTGTTTTTTGAATTGACTATAAATTAGCACCAAACAGTGGTAAAATATTTTATTTGGTTTCCAAATATCCGTGTTTAGAAACATTATAAGCTTGTATGATATGTATTTGTCAGGACGTGTACACACAACCCCCGACTTAAGAACGACTTCGGGACCTTAGAACGGTTCGCAGGTCAATCTTTTCGCAGGTCGAGCGGTCCGTTCACTCGTCACTCGGGGATGTCCTGTATTTTTTTTTTTTGGTACCAAGTACTGTACGTACTTCGCCTATCCTAAGACAGTGCAATTAATTAATACAGTACAGTAATAAAAATATAAATTAAATAAAAATATAATTCCTTACTTTGAGTTGGTCAAAGCCGGCAGCTACTGCGTCCGGTGTTAGCTTCTGGAGCTAGCCAGGCTGGAGGCATTCACGCGGCGGCCTGGCGCGGCGGCCTGGCACCATTGGCGATAAATCCGCGGCTGCCTGAGACATCCACAGAGTTCACAGAGACGTTTCCAGCTAGTAATTAATCCATATGAGGTGATCCTGGTCACCAGTCTTCCAAACCTGGCTGCCTGCAGCCGTGACTGAGCTAAGATGACGTCCGGTGTTCTGCTTTAACTAGTGACCCTATAAACTGGAGACTTTCAAAGCAGCCGTGACTGACATAAGATGGCCTCCGGTGTTCTGCCTTATCTTGTGACCGTGTAAACTGGAGACCTTCTTCCTGTTATGACTGAGTGCACAAGCCGGCAGTTGCTGCGTCCGGTGTTAGCTTCTGGAGCTAGCCAGGCCGGAGGCATTCGCGTGGCGGCCTGGCACGATCGGCGATAAATCCGCGGCTGCCTGAGACATCCACAGAGTTCACAGAGACGTTTCCAGCTAGTAATTAATCCATATGAGGCGATCCTGGTCACCAGTCTTCCAAACCTGGCTGCCTGCAGCCGTGACTGAGCTAAGATGGCATCCAGTGTTCTGCTTTAACTAGTGACCCTATAAACTGGAGACTTTCAAAGCAGTCGTGACTGACCTAAGATGGCCTCCGGTGTTCTGCCTTATCTTGTGACCGTGTAAACTGGAGACCTTCTTCCTGTTATGACCGAGTACACAATTATTGCGCAATCATGACAAAAATGATCAGAAATGATCATTTTTATCATAAATATTATTTGTAAAGCCTTTAAAACAACCACAGCTGCAACAAAGTGCTGTACACATGAAATTAAGAACATTTAAACACAATTTTTTTGTTTTTTTTATTAATATTTTATATTAAATTATTAAAGCTGCACTATGTAACTTTCTGTAGAGCACAGAACTTAGAAATATTTTCAACAGGCAAAGCATTCTGATCCCGGCTCTGAGGGGGAGGCTCTGCTGAAGTTCAAATTCAAGCTCTGTTTTTATTGGCTGATTCAAATTCAAGCTCTGTTTTTAATTGGCTGGTTACAAACTCTGTTTTTATTGGCTGTCATTGTCCTGGTCACTCTGTGTTTTTAGTGTTTTTATAAATGCTGATAGAGAAGCAAGGGGACTATAGTTTTTTTCAGAGATTACTTTGTCTAACATCAGTTTGTCAGTAGATAGTGACAGAGTGAAGAAATATGTTAAAAATATATTGTTTGAAAAGTTACAGACTACATTACAATCTTACATACCCTAGCTTTAAATATGATACGTTCGTAGGTCCGGGCGGTCATAGGTCGGTGGAGTCGTAGGTCGGGGGTTTGCTGTATACAGTATTTGTTTAAGCTATGTGTCAGCTAATCAAAACTGTTTTGAACAATGAACATGTAAAGTCAAATACAACTAGCACATTAGGTCAGATAAAGTTCAGGAAAACATCTGCTAAAGTTTCCTACAAAACAGAATCATTAAATTTCCTTTCGTGCAAAGCCCAGTTTCCTACAAAAAAGAATCATTAATTTTCCTTTCGTGCAAAGCCCTCATTACTGTTAACTCTTTCCCTTGTGACGGGAAGCAGATCGAATCAATCTAAACTGTTTGTCTAGGGTCCAGGCTGAAGTGGTGTGTGCGTACATGTTTTCCTCCCCTTGCTGGGAAGAAATTAATCCTTTCCCTTGCTGGGAAGTAAACTCCTTTTTATTGACGTCATTTTGGTGTATAAAAGAAATGGAGTGTCAGAATTGAAGTAGTATTGTGGCTGTAATGTTCCTTGTTGAAGACTATTAAAAGACTCCCTCTTGACTGGCTAAAGATGAAGTCTCGCGTATAATTAATAACCTGATAAACCAAAGAGCCTCAACAATTGACGCCAACGTGGGGCAAGCCATCTGACCTCGGCTGACGTTCCCTACCGGCTGGGAGGAAAACGAGTCGTGGGGCCCTCGGTAAATATATTTTTTATAGTATAAACGATTTCTTTTCCTCCCGGCTGGTGATGGTGTGTGCTGGGGGTCAGGGCTTTTAACTTTTAAACAGTAAACTTCTCTTTTGCCATTTAGGATGGAATCTAAATAAAAAGAAAACTTGTCAAGTTTGAAGCTGTTCCAAACAAAAACAATAAGTAAAAGTGAAAATTTGATTAAAAAGCCACAGTCAAATTGGAAATAATTAGATACATAACAGCTTTTATTTGTCGACAATATAAAAAAATGCAGTTATGAATGAGTGCTTTAGGTTTGAATAAACTAAATAAATAAATAAAAAAGTTTTTTGCAAGCACTTAATAATCTAAACCATTAAAACTGTATTTTGGTTTAACCGGTCTGTATTAAAAGCTGTAAACATTTCCAGTCCTGTGTACTTACTGTGGAAAAAAAAAAGTAACAGGTGTAAGAGTTAAAAAGCTGGAATGATCTACCAGTCCTTTGTCGTATGGGGCAAAAGGGTTAAAACTGTAAGTTTACAGTAATCGGGTCAAGTGGAAAAATGACCGATTTGTACGGGATAGATATTATGTATGTTAAATCTGACACCTAAATTTAGTGAAGTACAAAACATGCAAAACACAAGCTTGTAAAAGGTTCAAATAAATACTGAATAGAAAAACCTGTAAAAAGACTGTGCACAGTGGGGGAACAGATAAAACTTTATTATATACTTTATTCAATACTAGTATGTCAAATATCATAACAATAAACACAAATAAACCATAGACAAGAAATATTAATAAAAAGGCCTGCATAAAATATTAATATAATAAAATATTAACTAAAGTTTTCATCTTTAATTGTAATTAAAACCTAAAAGTAGAATAAACTAAAAATGTATTTCTAACAAAACCAATAAGCAATAGTTTAACAATGTTGTATTGAGCAGTTTTGCTCCTCTGTCTTAAAGTGGCATGTGCATGTCTTGCTATTTTAGGCTCCTGGACAGAGCACAGCAGTCGTCTCCTGTGCTGTGTGACTGAAGTATGAAAAAATGCATTCCTACACACTCTAGCATACAATAGTGCTGTTTTGAATATACTAAGTTTGACTGCGTGTATAATTTATGCGTGCTATGTTTGCATTTTCTTTCATGCCGTCTAACGTTTCGAGATAAGTTGAGAATGTTTTTAGGAAGTAAGTGTTGTGTTCATGTGGGAAACTGTTTGTTGTTCTATTGTTGGTTTTTGTTGTTGAGCGGTGTGTTGATGGATGGTTTCTGAGTTTGCTGGAAGGAAGAGAGGTCTCGATTAGATGTGGAAAAAACGGTGCTGTTGAAGCAGTGTTGCTGTTTTTTTCTGTCCCTTCTGCGTCTGGCGTGGGGTTGAACTTGTGGTTCACTGTTAAGATAAACACACACAGAAGTTAGAACGATCAGACAGAAAGAAGTTTAAAGTCGGTTCTTTTGGTTTTTGGTTTAATATAAGTATAAGTAAAACTTTGAAAACAGTGTTTAATCTGAGGAAATTTAGACGTTTTCATGTGCTTCTGTCGATAAAAGCTGTGTGGAACAAAAGGACAACGCCTTTTGAATATCAGCCAAACACACACACACACACACACACACACACCACCACACACACACACACACGTTCTTGTTTGTGCTTGCTGGGGACCGGATAAAAAAGACAGGCTGAGTTGGGACCAAAAGAGTGTCCTCATTTTGTAAGTGTCCTCACTACGTAGTGAAGACAGGTACACACACACACATACACACAAAAGCCTGCACATACAGCTTCACACAGAAAAAACAACCATTAGGAAAATACTAGTAGAACAAAACTAATATGAACTTGTTCTAGAAACGACATTCTTTTATAATTACCTTATACCGGAGAAAACTTTAAACTTGGAAGAAGGAGTGGTCATCTGTTGTGTCGATCGCAAGCTCTGTCTGCCTGCTTTGTCTGCGTTCATTGGAATAACAAAAAGGGAAGTGACGTAAGAGCTGCAGCGAGCTCAATTCTAAAAATAGACAAAGTGCACATCCTGTTCTTCTGAAGGGGAGAAAAGTTTTTGTGCAAAACCGAAGTTGGGAATTTTAATACATTGTTTGAGGACATTTCCATTTTAAGTTTTATAAACAGTTAACTGTATTTATTAATCAACAACAATTTTTATTTCTAACTTTTAACTTTTTATTTTTAAATTTTTATTTTTAAACTTTTATTTTTTACTTTTATTTTTTACCACTTAAATACAGCACCAACGTCTCACAAACACAATGTCTGCTAAACCGGTTGCTATTCTGTCTATAAAAAATCCAGATTTAGCAAAGAACATCCAGAAAAATTCTGCGAAATGGACGAAACGGACGAAAAACTTAACCACTCCATGGCCAGAAGGTGAGACATTTGATGTTTCTTTATGTGAAGATTTGAAATTACGAATTTCAGACTACAAGCCAACTGACAGCTCAAAGAAACGCATAAAAAAAAGAATGCTGGAACTTCAGGTTTTGAAATTATTTCACGATGAAGGCATAAAGTATAGAGCATCACTGAAAGATGCTTACATTAATATGAAACAACAACAACATGACAACATTGGATCAAACATGATGGAAAAAAACAGACTTAAAAGAATTTAAAGACGACTCGATCAAATCACTTTATCCTTTGATTGGAAGTGTTACAATAAAAGGAGATTTTGACCTTCACAACCAGAAAACAATTCTGGATTCATTAAACATCCCAGAAAATATAAATAGCGCAGAACACACAATCAGATCTGTCAAAAGCGCATTGTCTGAAGCACATAGCGGTGATGACAAACAGGACACTAGTAAGAAGTCACCTGATCTACGAATTGCTTCTCCTGATCATTGTAGCACTGTAAAGAAAGGTGAGTTTAACATACCAGGCTAGGTTATTGATTGTTTTGCAGGAAGAAGTAACATCATCTGCAGAACACATGGAGGCGATTCCTACTGGATAAAATTAAATCCCAGTAATGAAGAACCAGATAGACAAAAATTACGAGATGAAATATCACACATTGAATCTGAGATTGACCAAGCAGTGACAAAATTTCAATCAAATAAAAGCCAAGATAATAAAGACATTGGTAGTTCACAAAGTTCACAAAAAGATTTTAACTTAAGATACAGACCAAACTGCAAATCACCAGAGCGGAATATTAAATCACCATCAAGCAATAAAAATGACGAAGGAGATGAAAGTGCAACAGTGGACACATATAATTTAAGACCATTAGAAGTTCTTCACCAACCAGAAAGATATGAAGCATTAGTCCAGGATCACATGGGCAGCTCTGGGCAGTATCCTATTTTAATTAAAGGAGCAATTGCTAATTATATTCCATGGGGATCTCTAGACCTGGCTGGACTCATCGCTCGGTTACCTAAGGTCCAGGTGGGCACAGGGCGTTGGATAAGAAGCTTTGAAGCAGAGACAACAGGACTCCTACTTACCTTGGGGGACCTGAAAGCAATCTGGTCACGGACCATTGGACTCACAGTAATGCAAACCATGCTGGAACAACATGCAATGGGATGGATAGCTGAACCTCGTGCTGATGGCATAGAAGTCAATGCATACAGAACTACGATTTGGACAATGTTAAGGGCACAATATCCCAGCAGGCTGGACCCAAACTCATTAAAGGCTGAACCATTGCTGGATGATGAAAACCCAGCAACATATGTTGACAAACAACTGAAAAGATGGAGATTGGAAACAGAAGAAGACCCAACTCAAAGTCCTGTCATGACATCTTTGTTCAGGTCAGCTGTGGTGAGCGCAATGCCAACCCCAGTACGAGAGAAACTGGAGGATGTGGTAGCTCTGAATTCAAAAAGCCATGCAGAGTTCCGTGAATATGTGGTCCATGCAGTTGAAAAATTCAGAAAAGACATGAAAAAGCTGCAAGACGCAGACCTGAATGCACAAAGGAAGCTAACACAGCTTCACATCAGTGAACTGCAGAACAAAACAAAAGAAAAGACTCAGGCTCTTGTCATACAACCAAACACTAACAATGTACCTGGTTACATTGGGACACAAATGCAACCTCCACAAGAAACAAGGACAATGGGAACATCTCCTCCTGTCATAAATGTTTACCCAGGTCAGATGAGTGGACCTGGTGGACTGAGAAGGCCTGCTTACCAACAAAACTGGCAAAGACAACAAGGCAGAGTCTTGGGACCGTGCTGGAACTGTGGACAGATAGGGCACAGATATAAACAATGTGGTAATCCCGCCCAAAACCCTGGCTGGACTGGACGTGGCCGGGGATGAGGCCCGGCCGGGGAAAGCCCAGAAGCCCAGTTCATCCATTTGCAAAACAACAAGGATTCTAAGGATGCCCAGAGGATCCCATTATGAGGTGTGAATTACCAATTTTTACCCAAAATTCAGATGCTGACCCAATAGTTGAAGTAAAATTAGAAGGTAAATCTGTACCAATGCTGGTAGACACAGGAGCGTCATTCACATGTGTAAAGTCAGAACACGCTGAACACCTCAAAATGTCAGGCAAATATGTCAAGACAGTGGGATTCTCGGGAAGAAAACAAGTAAATCAAATGACAGCTCCAGTAAACTTAATGGTAAATCAAACTAATGTTAAAATTCCAATTTTAGTATCAGACCAAACTCCTATTAGCCTTTTAGGGAGAGATGCACTGTGTAAATTCCATCCATCCATCCATCCATTTTTGTCCGCTTATCCGGGGTCGGGTCGCGGGGGTAGCAGCCTAAGTAGGGAGGCCCAGACTTCCCTCTCCCCAGCCACTTGGAGCAGCTCCTCTGGGGGAATCCCAAGGCGTTCCCAGGCCAGCCGAGAAACATAGTCCCTCCAGCGTGTCCTGGGTCTTCCTCTGGGTCTCCTCCCGGTGGGACATGCCCGGAACACCTCACCAGGGAGGCGTCCAGGAGGCATCCTAACCAGATGCCCGAGCCACCTCAACTGGCTCCTCTCGATGTGGAGAAGCAGCGGCTCTACTCCGAGTCCCTCCCGGATGACTGAGCTTCTCACCCTATCTCTAAGGGAGAGTCCAGCCACCCTGCGGAGAAAACTCATTTCAGCCGCTTGTATCCGAGATCTTGTTCTTTCGGTCATAACCCAAAGCTCATGACCATAGATGAGGGTGGGAACGTAGATCGATCGGTAAATTGAGAGCTTTGCCTTTTGACTCAGCTCTCTCTTCACCACGACAGACCGGTACAGCGCCCGCTTCACTGCGGACGCTGCACCTATCCGCCTATCGATCTCACGCTCCAGTTTTCCCTCATTCGTGAACAAGATCCCGAGATACTTAAACTCCTCCACTTGGGTAAGGACCTCCTCCCCGACCCGGAGAGGGCACGCTACCCTTTTCCGGCTCAAGACCATGGCCTCGGATTTGGAGGAACTGATCCTCATCCCGGCCGCATCACATTCAGCTGCAAACCGCTCCAGCGAAAGCTGTAGATCACGAACTGATGAAGCCAATAGGACCACATCATCTGCAAAAAACAGAGAAGCGATTCTAAGGCCACCAAAACGGATCCTCTCAACACCTTGGCTGCGCCTAGAAATTCTGTCCATAAAAGTTATGAACAGAATCGGTGACAAAGGGCAACCTTGGCGGAGTCCAACTCTCACAGGAAACGAGCCTGACTTACTGCCAGCGATGCGGACCAAGCTCTGACACCGGTCGTACAGGGACCTAACAGCCCGTATCAAAGGGCCTGGTACCCCATACTCCCGGAGTACCCCCCACAGAACCCCCCGAGGGACGCGGTCGAATGCCTTTTCCAAGTCCACAAAGCACATGTAAACTGGTTGGGCAAACTCCCACGCACCCTCCAGGACCCTGCTGAGGGTGTAGAGCTGGTCTAGTGTTCCACGACCAGGACGAAAACCACACTGCTCCTCCTGAATCCGAGGTTCGACTATCCGACGGACCCTCCTCTCCAGAACCCCTGAATAGACCTTACCAGGGAGGCTTAAGAGTGTGATCCCCCTATAGTTGGAACACACCCTACGGTCCCCCTTTTTGAATAGGGGAACCACCACCCCAGTCTGCCAATCCAAGGGAACTGCCCCCGATGTCCACGCGATATTGCAGAGTCGCGTAAGCCAACACAACCCCACAACATCCAGAGCCCTAAGGAACTCAGGACGAATCTCATCCACCCCCGGAGCCTTGCCACCGCGGAGCTTTTTAACCACCTCGGCGACCTCAGCACCAGAGATTGGAGAGCCCGACCCAAAGTCCCCAGGCTCCGCTTCCTCAGTGGAAGACGTGCCAGTAGGATTGAGGAGGTCTTCGAAGTATTCCGCCCACCGACTCACAACATCCCGAGTTGAGGTCAACAGCACGCCATCCCCACCATAAATGGTGTTGGTCGCGTACCGCTTTCCCCCCCTGAGACGCCGGATGGTGGACCAGAATCGCCTCGAAGCCGTACGGAAGTCATTCTCCATGGCCTCTCCGAACTCCTCCCACGCCCGAGTTTTTGCCTCAGCAACCACCCGAGCCGCATGCCGCTTGGACTGCCGGTACCTATCTGCTGCTTCCGGGGTCCCACAGGCCAAAAAGGCCCAATAGGACTCCTTCTTCAGCTTGACAGCATCCCTCACCGCCGGCGTCCACCACCGGGTTCGAGGGTTGCCACCACGACAGGCACCAACAACCTTGCGGCCACAACTCCGATAAGCCGCCTCGACAATAGAGGCGCGGAACATGGCCCACTCGGACTCCATGTCCCCCGCCTCCCTCGGAACGTGTTCAAAGCTCTCCCGGAGGTGGGAGTTAAAGCTCCGCCTAACGGGAGACTCTGCCAGACGTTCCCAGCAGACCTTCACAATGACCCTCCGATGGTGGGGGAGGATGCCGGTCAGACCTGGCAGACCCAAACTGTGTAAATTAAAAACAAAAATATGGTGTTCTTCACAAGGAGTCTACATTGACAGCTCTGGGTTAGAATTTCAAATGTATGCACAAACTGATTATGCAAATGTTTATTGGCTGGGAAACATTGAAAAACCAATATCTGATGTTTTTGGTAAATGGGAACAATACATTAAAGCACAACTTCCAAATGTAAGCCGACCAATCAGTGACTATCATTGTACTATGTATTTTGACACGTCATGCAGTCAATTATTTGAAGACAAATGGAACCAAGAAACAAAAAATGTGCATGTAAATCTAACAATTCAGCACATCATCATAGGTACACAAGGTGCAGCTGCAAATGTAGAAACAAATCCTTTTATCTCAAAATGGTATAATGTTCCTCATTCAGCACCACACATAACCTTAATGGTTAATGAAGGGTTTGAATCAAAAGATTTGGGACCAATGATGCTAACTGCATCCAAAACTAAGTGGAAAGCAACAGAAAACCCACTAATTTTCACAACAGACGATGCAAATTTGATAAAAATACTTTGTGGTTCTTTTGCAACAGCAACACCGCAGGTAATAACTGTACCAGTAAAGACAAAAATGCAAGACTCTTTAATACTTGAAAACGAGTGTGACACTCTTAAAGAGGAAATGTTAAAACTAGTGCCAGAAGAGTTCTGGTCCAAACATGACACTGATGTTGGTTTGATAAAATCTGCAAACCCAATGCAGATTGAGTTAAAACAAAATGTGAGACTACCATATCGTCCTCAATACCCAATGAAGCCGGAAGCAGAAAAGGGTATTAGCGAAACGATTAAAGGTTTGCTGAAAGCAGGAGTATTGAAAGAAACAAAAAGTTCATGCAACACTCCAATTTTACCAGTTTTAAAAGCAGATAAATCAAAGTACAAGCTTGTACATGATTTAAGGGCTGTAAATGAGATAGTGGAAGATGTAATGGCAGAAGTTCCAAATCCACATACTCTTTTGACTAACATTCCACCTGATTCTAAATATTTTACAGTAATTGATCGGTGTTCAGCATTTTTTAGCATTCCGTTGGCAGAGGAATCGCAATACCTTTTTGCGTTCACATTTCAAGGTAAACAGTACTGTTACAGACGCATGCCGCAAGGATTCAAACAAAGTCCACATGTGTTTAATCAGCTTCTGAGGCAAGACCTAGAAGACCTTGACATTAGCAGTACCTTGATCCAATTTGTTGATGACATCTTGATTTCATCACCCACAATTGAGGATTGTTATCAGGACACTATCAAGGTTCTACAAAAACTAGCAAAGGGAAGACACAAGTCCTCTCTAACAAAATTACAGTTTTGCAAACCACAGGTTGAATATCTTGGGAGACTAATCTCACATGGGACTGTCTCCATATCCCCAGAACATCTAGAAGGGACAAGTAAAGCTCCATCACCTCAAAATGTTAGCCAAATTATGACATTTTTAGGGATGACCGGATTTAGTTCAGAGTGGATTGAAAATTATGCAGAAAAAACCTCTCCACTAAGAGAACTAATTAAACAAACTGAAAGTCAATCATTAAAAGCACCTCTAAAATGGACACCTGAAGCAAAAGTAGCTTTTGAAACAATTAAACAGGACGTACAGACTGCACCATGTTTGGAAACACCAGACTACACAAAACCATTTTTTCTGTATGTAGCAAACAGACATGAAAAGTATGCATCAGCAGTTTTGATACAGGAAACATGTGCTGGAAGGCGGAAACAACCAATCGCCTATTACAGCACTAAACTGGACAATGTTGTCCAAGGTTGGCCAAGTTGCTATTAAGGAGTAGCAGCAGTTCACTATGCTTATGAAAAAGCATCAGTAATAACCATGGGCTACCCAGTGATAATTCAAACACATCACAAAATCACTGAACTCATTAGCCAAGGAAAGTTTGTATTAACATCAGCAAGATGTTTACAGTACACACCATTGTTAACATACCCTGACATTACCTTCAAAAGATGCACCACAACGAATCCTGCTACCTTAGTTCCTTTTAAGTTTGAAGGGGAACCACATGAATGTGTAGCAGAAGCAGCAAAATACACCAAGCTGAGACCAGATTTGGAGTATACTCCCATGACAAACGCTGACGTCACATATTTTGTTGACGGATCATGTTTCAGAGATTACATAGGAAACCACGCAGGTTTCGCAGTAGTAGCAAAGTCAAATGGAAAATTTCACACAATAAAAGCAGAGAAATGTGAACAGCCATGTTCAGCACAACTGGCTGAGTTAAAGGCACTAACAGAAGCATGTAAATTAGCAAGCAAAAAGGTTGCTAACATTTTTACTGACTCTTCTTATGCTCATGGCGTTTGCCACTTGTTTGGCAACGTATGGAAGCAAAGAGGTTTCAAAAAGACGGATGGAAGTCCCATCCAACATGGGAAACAGATAAATGAACATGTCTGCCATGATGTTTCCCACAAAATTAGCAATTATCAAATGCCCTGCACACTGGAAGGGTAATGATGAAATAATTTTAGGAAATAACGCAGCAGACGACGCAGCAAAAATCGCGTCAGGATGTAAAACAGCAATTTTAACACCAGTAATCTCACTTGAACCAGTAATGACACCAGACGACATCATTCACATTCAGAACAATGCAACACAGAGTGAAAAACGGTTTTGGGTTCAAAGAGGAGCAACTCAAGACGATTATGGGTTGTGGAGATCTCATGAAGGATTGATTGTCGCACCAGAATCATTACTAACAATTTTGATATCAGAAAGTCACAGTGTAGATCATTGTAGACGAAGTGAAGTCATGAACAGATTAAAGGAACAAGGCTATTGGTCCCCATATCAGCGAGCTATGGTTGATGAAGTGTTAGACTTGTGTGACATTTGTGCAATGAATAATGTCAGAAAAGGTATAAAGACACCTGTTGGACAAATTCCTGTTCCAGAAGGACCATTTAAACATTTAGTCATAGACTATGTGGACATGATTAAGTCTGTCCAACGCAAACGATACATGTTGGTCGTCATTGATCGTTTTACCAGATGGGTTGAGGCATTACCGTCAAAGGACATGAGTGCAGAATCAGTTGTGAAGTTTCTGGTGAGAGAAGTCATTCCACGGTTTGGGATACCTTCCAAAATAAGTTTGGATAATGGCCCATCATTTGTTCAAAAGATTTTCAAAGGTATCTTGCAACAACTGCGGATCAAACAGCGCTTGGGAGCTGTCTATCACCCGCAAAGTCAGGGTTTGGTTGAAAGGGTTAATCTGAGTTTGAAGTCTAAGATTAACAAAATCTGTGCTTCTACTAACCTTAACTGGATTGATGCCTTACCACTTGCACTTTTGTATTATCGCACGCAAGTTCACAGAATAACACACTTGTCACCGCATGAAATGCTAACAGGAAGAAAAATGCCAACGCCACAATACAGAGGTCCCCATAAGGGACCTCCGCTTGAACAGCTGGAACTTGAATTAAAATCGTATGTTGATGAACTAACAACGATCCACAAAGCTATCTATTTACAGGAAAAGAAAAGAGAGCTTATTTCCAATCCAGATGCTGAGGGGCCAGTGATTCCAGGTGACCAGGTCTACATTAAAGTCTTCCGCAGAAAGTGGCACGAACCGAGACGATTGGGTCCGTTCACCATTGTTCGTGCCACACCGACAGCAGTCCAGGTGGAAGGAAGTTCAACTTGGTATCACCTCAGTCATTGCACCAAAGTTCCAGACAAAAACGAGGGCAGTGTTGTGAAGAAAATAAACATTGACAATGGCACCAAGACTAGAGCAGAAAACAAGTCTGATTACTGTTCTGTTCTGGATAATCCTAGGGGCATCCATGATGACAAGAATTCAACTGGAGGAGGTGAAGACACCGGTGAAACACGGCCAGGTCCTTCCAGACCAATCACCAGAGCGTTTGCAAAGGCTGCAGCCGAAACCAGGACGAAGTCATCACCTGCAAGTTGAGTATGATACAACAAAAACAACCAACCACATTCTGGCATCCTTGCCAGCATTAAGTAGTACACTTGCATGTTCAAAAACACCACAACACACTACTAAATGTAAAATAAAACGACTGAAATTTAGAAAAAGAAGAAATGTAGACCGTAACGTAGAATGGATCCAGGAAACAACGCCCAAACCAGAAATAGCTGACATAATCCCAACTACAGTAGCCAAGACCACACCCAATGTAATAACGACAAAACCAAGTGATTTGTTAACAACGGTCATGCCAACGACAACAGTAGCTAACGATTTGCTAACTACGGTTAAAACAACAACTAAATTAACAACACCTAACATTGAATTAAATTATGCCGAACCAACTATTCCAATTCAAGCCTTAACTACCACTGTGAAGCCTAAAGTGGAGCAGACAACCCCAAATCCCAAAGTTTTAGAGACAACTACGATAACTGTTGATCCAATTTATACAACAGCTCAAAATATTGAAACAACTAAACAAACCACAGAAGTTTTAACTATCTTAAGTGACTACCCTTATGACATTTCTGATCCTCGTAAGGGAGGATTGGATATGATTAGAGGAACCAATTTTAAAAACAATGTTAAACCTTTGTTTGAACCATTTGTACAAAGATTTGAAATTAATCCTGGTGTTGTCTCCCCTAGAGCGGGAGGGACAAGACCTGTTAGAGTTGTCTCCCCTAGAGTAGGAGGGACAAGACCTGTTAAAAGTGATGAACTTTGGGAATTAGCTAATCAAAATACCTGGTATTTATGGGCACTGTATACTGCAAAAGAATTGACCTCAAACGAATGCATTATATGCACTAAAGCTCCTGGTTCATTACCAATAGTAATTCCAGAAAAGTACAATTCACAACAATGTGCCAAAGAACAAAGAAAAAAATGTAAAGAAAATAAACAATGAAGCAACATCAAAACAAGCATACCAATGTTTTTCAAACTTCCAATGTGTGGAATAAAATTTAGGCTTCTATATGGAGCACAGAGAATTCATAATTATCTGTATATCTATCGTGGATATAAGATCCAAGAAAAATGTGCTGAGTTTTCAATTAAAACTGACCATAATGGACCACCAACAAGATTTAAAATAGATTATGATGCTGAATATGAATGTTTTACAAGTGGAGGATTCACAGGCGATCAAGGAATCAATGTAGGAAATACGACAGTGAAATGTAATGTGACCTGGGTTTTTTCTTGGTTTCCACATGCAAAAATGACACCAATCTTTTTCAATACACCTGTTTGGTATGAAAACCCAGAACCTCTAAGTCAAGAATGTGAAAACATAACCATGACAATTCCAACAATGTATCTATTCGGTGACCAAACCTTTCCTATTGCTGATAATTATTGGATGTGTGGAGAAGATGTTTTGCTGAATATTTTGCCACCAAGATGGGTTGGATTGTGTGCAATGGTTCGAATGAAAATGCCAGTGACAATGTTGCATGACCGAGTGAATGAGTTAATTAAATTGGACATAAATGAATATAGGAAGAGAAATAAAAGACATGATGTTTTGGATAAAAACGTATATTTAAACTCAATAGGTCAACCCAAAGGAATTCCATATGAGTTCAAAGCAAGGGATGAGATTAAAGCAGGGGTAGAATCTATCCTGCCATGGATAACAGTTAATAAAAATGTTGAATGGATTAATTATATTTATTATAACCAACAGCGAATTCTTAATTACACCACTGAAGCTCTTGGAATGATTGGAGAACAATTACATGAAACAAGTAGAATGACAATGCAAAACAGACAAGCGTTAGATTGGTTATTAGCAGCTAAAGGCGGAGTTTACCAATTTTTTAAAGATGAATGCTGCACGTACATTCCTGACAATACTATGCCAGACGGAATATTTTCCGAGGCTATGAACAAAATAAATTTTTTTAAAGAAGAGCTTAGTACCAATGCTGGCAAAGATGACTGGTCGTGGAATGGTTTTAATCTAAATTTAGGTGAAGGGTTATTTTTGATATTAAAGATAGGAATTAGTACAATCGTAGTACTAATTATAATTTCTTTTCTGACATGTTGTATCCTGCCGGCTGGGAAACGGTGGTGGACTCATAAAATGATGACTCAAATGGACCTTGTGGCTGCAAACCAGTTCGTCCAGCTTCAGATGGCCTCAGAGGACATATCTCCCCGCCTCCCACTGAACTGACGGAAAAACTTTACAGGCCAAAGGAGGCGGAGGGGGCTTAAAGGCCACTGAAGATCTGGTAATAAAGTGAGAAGTGACATGTTCTTCGAAAGAAAGCCCTCCTCCAGAATTCTGTCTTGCCCTTAACGAACACTATTTTGTTTTGAATGTTGCAATAAAAGAAGAAACTTATTGAACTGAACTGAACTTGATTTAAGACAATACAATTGCAATAAAAGAAGAAACTTATTGAACTGAACTGAACTTGGTTTAAGACAATACAGTATATCCTTTTATTCCTACTATTTTTGTCTTTTGAATATATTCATTTATAACAGGCATCATCGTGGACTTTTGATGCAAGACTTTTATATTCAATCAACGGCCAAAGCATTTAATCCATTTTATTATTTTAGAACCATGGAGCATTTATCTGTGTTTATTGTTCTATCATTTAATCTTGTATGCTTATTTTTGTATATCAATTATTCTTTATGCATTTATGATTGTATTATTGTTTTAAAAATTATTCTTGTACATTTATTTTTGAATGTCATTTATCCTTTATGATTGTATTCTCTTTCAGGTTTTATTATGTTTCTTTTTCAGGTTTTAGCATTTATCTTATCAATTATTCATTCTTATTATCAATTGCATTTATTCATTCTTATTATCAATTATTATTTTATCATTTATGTTTATCACTATAGTATAATGTCATGATAAGTAGTTTTTGATAAGTCTATATCCAATAATGGTTTTATTTTTCATATATTCATTTACCATAGCTTCAAAGGTTTTATTATAGGGAGCGAGGTAAGAATTAGCTACAAGACCAAGAAAGGTCTCTAGCAATGGACAGTTGCTACCATTCCTGGCCCATGGTAGGAGCTCCAGTGAGAGGGGGGTCCCGAGGAGAGATTTTTTCCGTTAACAAATACAAATACATCAAAGCCAGCAACGGTTTTTTGGCTCCTTCGGGCATGATAGAACTGTCTCAAAAGATAAAACTTAAGTTAGATAATTTTATGATACTTTTCAATATAATCAATTCTAGTTTTTATGTTATCTTTTATTAACTTCACTATTATTATGCATGTAGCACTAGATAAGTAAAATTAGTTAGCCTTAGTTTGAGAATTGTCTCAAAAAGGGAGGATTGTTGGTTTTGAACGTTGAACATGTAAAGTCAAATACAACTAGCACATTAGGTCAGATAAAGTTCAGGAAAACATCTGCTAAAGTTTCCTACAAAACAGAATCATTAAATTTCCTTTCGTGCAAAGCCCAGTTTCCTACAAAACAGAATCATTAATTTTCCTTTCGTGCAAAGCCCTCATTACTGTAAACTCTTTCCCTTGTGACGGGAAGCAGATCGAATCAATCTAAACTGTTTGTCTAGGGTCTAGGCTGAAGTGGTGTGTACGTACATGTTTTCCTCCCCTTGCTGGGAAGAAATTCATCCTTTCCCTTGCTGGGAAGTAAACTCCTTTTTATTGACGTCATTTTGGTGTATAAAAGAAATGGAGTGTCAGAATTGAAGTAGTATTGTGGCTGTAATGTTCCTTGTTGAAGACTATTAAAAGACTCCCTCTTGACTGGCTAAAGATGAAGTCTCGCATATAATTAATAACCTGATGAACCAAAGAGCATCAACAGGCACAGCACAGCTGATAGGATTTATGAGAAATATTTCTTAATGCAAACCAAACCAATTTCATTGAATTTAACAATACATGTACTGTGTATCCTTTAAAATGTTCTTTTCAGATAACAGTGATGACTCAAGCACCCAGCAGCCACACAGACTAATTGCAGCCAGGATTACTTTAACCAAGAAGAAGAAGATGATGCAGAGAGTCTCGGCCAGAGCTACATCTCCTGAGACCTGCATCCACGACAATGTTGGGTACAGCTGAGACCCTGTTTGCTTTCTGGCTGGCAGGTAGAGCATCCTGCGGGTGGAGCGTCCTGAAGGTGGTCTCGAGTGTCTGGGACTGCTGTTCTTCTGTCCACGGCGTTCATCCAGAGGAGCTGGAGGTGGTGTCCCTTGTGTTTTCAGGGCTGACATTACACAGAACCTTTTGTTGTTTTGAATTAACTTGCTGTTAATAAAATTAATCATAAACTAGTTTTTGTAATCAATTTGTTTATTTATTTATTTTTTGCCTCATGCATGAGGATAAATCTGGGATACATTGCAGTGGTCGACTTCCCACTCACTCCATCCCCTGACCCTGGATATTTGCAGTCCTGAAAAGAGAAAAGATCAAAAGTTTAATCTGAGTAAATTAACATTTTAATGGAGAAAAATGTTGATTCAAAATTTCAGTGTCAACAAATCCCCAAAATGTTGGGACAGGTAGCAATGAATAAATAAACAAGAATTAATGTTGCATAGACTTTTTTAAAACGTTTGTTTTTATATAATGTCCGCCATAATAAAAGTCTAATAGGTTAATTGGAGTACGTGTAATAAATAAAACATGAATACCTGTTGAATCAGCTCTCATGTCACCTCCAAAGTGACATGTCAACATGTCTCCAATGAAGCTTGAAGTCTGTGAAGCACGGCTCAGAGATTCCCTGGATGTGGAACGCCTTATGGAGCTAAAAAACACAACAAATTTTTAATCACCTTACAAACAAACATACTTGAGAAACATTAATGTTTTATCTGAAAAAGCTAAGTCTGGTCCTCTGGACATTCAAAAAAACAAAACAAACCAAAGCAAACAAAAAAAACTGTAGAAACGTGCTGTATTACAGCTATTCAGACTGAGGAAGTCTTTCGGACGAAAGACGAAACGTTTCTACAGTTTTTTTGTTTGCTTTGGTTTGTTTTGTTTTTTTGAATGTCCAGAGGACCAGACTTAGCTTTTTTAGATTTTTCTACCTGGATTATTGAGAATGCATCAGGGTACAGTATTAATGTTTTATCACTTTTTTGCTTTGTCAAACAGATGATCCAATGCAAAATAAATACTGTTGCACAGAGCAAATGACCATGATACTCATTCACCAAGTACATATTATTTTATAAATACCTTTGATCCACAACATTATTTGCAGCAAAAGAACACCGTGTCTAAAACATCGTAACTAGTACAACAGCTAAAATTAGCGCCAGCTATAGTCTCCATTGTTTTGTGATGTCGTGGTCTTCCTTATCCGAGTTCATAAGAGTTCAAACACTCTGCGGTGTTCATAAGAAACACTAGACTTTTAGCATTTAAACACAACTACAACACAAACTAACGTTGATCAGCAACAGATAAAAACGCCACAATCTTATGTGGAGCCACAACAAAGCAACGTTGCAGGCAGCAATAAACAGTACATGAAGAAACGCGTCATATACTCAAAACATAAATTATGGAATGGAAAGGTGTAAAATGGTACTAACCTCCAAACGGATTGTACCCTGATGGTGTAAAGGTGGGTGAATATCAGTTTGAAGAGCTTTCATGGAACATCGTAGCTCTTCTATGCTAATGTTATGTTGCTAATCTCTGATCCAACTATGCCCTGAACTCTGGAGAGGGAGTGACCTTCTCGGGGGAGTGGCTCCACTTTTATACTCAGGCAGCAGAGGCTGTGACGAAATCGTGCGAAAACACGTCACTGTGCGAAATCTAGACCAACAAGAAAATTAAGGTGCAATAACCTCTGTTCAACTCAGGAGTACCGTAAACACGTTTTTAGACCAAATATTGCCGATTTAAACAAATACGCACAAATACATGAAAATTTACACAGAAATAATGCTACACAACATTTTAAACACAATTTAGGGAGTTTATTAGCTAAAAAAAAAGTTAAATTTCGGTTTAGTTTCGCCTTAATATTTTGCTTTGCATCATTATATGCAATTTTTAAAAAACAACAAGGGGTAATTTTACTGAAATTACTTTATTTAGTAAAGTATTCAGTCTCCAAGTATATATATATATATATATATATATATATATATATATATATATATATATATATATTAGTGCTGGGAGAAGATTAAAATTTTTAATCTGATTAATCACACTCTGGAGAATGTGATTAATCAGATTAATCAGATTAATCTCAATGCTTACCGGTAACTTTGTATGCTTGAAATGTAAATATGACGGTTTTCAATAAAATGTGGAAGAAAACGTTTTATTGTGTCAAACCAGTTTTTCCATTCATCATTTCACCAGTTTTTTGCAAGGTTTAAAGTAGTAATGTTGTTTCAAACAATAGAGTAAGCCCATAATACTGTAAACATATATGGAAAAACATTTTTTTTTTCATTTTTAACTAACTTCTTCACATTTTCAAATAACAGAGCTTAACATTTTTTTTCAGCATTTCAAATTAACCTAAAGTCCACAACGTACTCCACCTTCAACCAGTCACTTAGGCAAACTAACTTCTTCACATTTTCAAATGACAGAGCTTAACATTTTTTTTCAGCATTTCAAATTAACCTAAAGTCCACTTGTGTAACATATTTACAGTCACATTTATTGTAACCTACCTCATCTGACACCTCCATTGTACGCAGAAGATGGCAGAGCGCAGCCAGGTAGCACAGCAGAGCAAGACACATACTTTTCCCCACCTAGGAGCTGTGTGATGTACCTACAGTGCAGACATACAAGAACACACCACAGTTAAATTACTGAATACTATTAATAATAATCATGCAACTGATATTACATTTTTGATTATAGTCTTTGAACATGTCTATGTAGTAGGATTAATCTATTATCATTTGTGTTAGATTCATTATTAAAATGTAGAAAGAAAAAAAAACCTCACCTCATATTCAGCTGGGGTTAAGTTGTGCTTTTGCTGGGCCAGTGTTGCTCTCTCAGTGGATCTCTGTTGTGCTGAATCCATTTAATCATGTCCAGAGTTGAATTCCAGCTTCTCTTTTGTGGTTTTGTTAACTTTTATATTCAGCATTCTCCAGCTGCAGTGCTTTGGAAGTCTTCGTGGTGTCATACAGTTCATGTATTCTGTTAACAATAGTCCTCCGGGAAGGCAACGTTACTGTCGGGTCTCCTGTGTAGACGCGAAGCATATTAAGAAGCCCCCGGTCTTCAACTATGTTAAGTGGTCTACAGTCTTGGGCTATCCATTTAGCGGTAGCATAACTTGCTTTCTCTGCTGTCGTTTTGTTCACTTTTGGACGGCTAAACTCCGCCATCGTTGTCTGCCGAGCACACTTTGATGTAGTTGGATCCTCCGAACTAGCATTCTTGCTAACGGAAGTAGCATTCTTGCTAACGTCGGCGAAAACATGCTTCGCCCGAAGATGGTATTTTAGGCTGGTTGTGCTTCGGTGAAAAGAAAATTCATCGCTGCAATAGGTACATACCACCTTGGTTTTATCCACGCTCCCATCAGGGTTTTTGTTTTTAAATAAATTTGCCACCAACCACACTTTTTGGACTATCCACGTTCATCTTTTAAATCACGTTTGTTTTCCAAGCCGAGTCTGTCTTTCCAGAAGTGACGTACGTGAGCTCATTTGCGCATGCGCATATCAGTTACGCAGGAGGCGAGCTGCTCTCTTCTTCTGCTGGCGGTTGGCAAACGACTTTAAGCGCATTACTGCCCCCACTAGACTGAAAGCGGGATTAATCTTCATTTTTATAATATTAACTGATTAATCATTTTACATTAATCTCATGAGTTAACGCGTTAACTTTCCCAACATTAATATATATGTACAGTATATATAAAAAGATCCTTCTGTTTAGATTTAAAAAGTCTGCACAAAAGATAGATCAACAAAAACAACGACAAAAAGTCCAGGTGTAGTTTCTACTTCCGCTCTCGGCAAAGCAGGTCACATCTCTTTTTGCTCCCTGTCCTCCCTAAGTTTTCCTCCTCCCTGCTTGCTTTTTGTCTCGTCTGTAACTCTTCAGCGCTCACTCGAACCAATTTGAGATGGATTTAATTACGTGGGCTGTTTCCTCTATTGATAAGATTTTTTCCACGAAGCGAACCGAGCAGGAGAAGCGGCTTGCCCCTCCGACACACACGCAGTGGGATACATTCTTGACTCGTGGTCGGCTTGGAAGCCAATGTGTCTGACCGTTCTGTCTGTCGAAGACGTGGAAGATTTGTGGATTATTGGATTATTGGTGGCAGCTACTCTGTTTTTTGGCGTTGGTGGAGGTATCTGCTACTAGAAGCTGAGAAAGGCGAACGCGGCGATCACCGCGCTGGCAAGACTCCCCGCTCAGCAAGATTCTTTGCTCCGGGCTATAAACTCAACGTCCCAGCCGTTGTACGAACTGAACAGCACGATGGGAGCAGCGGTGGAGAGCCGCAGACCTGCTGGGCATTTTCAGTGGCGTAGCCAGGATTTTATGAGGGGCGGTTCGTTTGAAGAAAAAATTGACCTCTGATTGGTTCATTGGCGGTGGTACACGTTACTTCAAACGTGTAAACCAGCTAATTAGCTAGCTAGTTAAAACAATGCTGTGTGAGGTAAATCTTACCAAATAGGTGGTTTTTGTTAGTGGAGAAAGAGCAACACACTGAGAGGGGATGTGTGTCCAGTCTTCTATTCAGAACTCATCCCAGAGACACGGTACTCCGAGTCCCACCCGAACATACACAGAAAAAAAATACCACCGAAGAAGAACGAATGACGTCATCCTCTTAAAGGCACAGTACCACTCCTTAACATAAATGCAAACTAACCCCACAACAAATAATATAACTTCAATTGCAAAAATAAATAATCTTTTTACTTTGCTTTGTGGTTAGACATTGTTTTTTATGAATGAAATTAATAAATTGAAAAATACAACAATACAATTCACATGTACACAAAAACAATTGACCAGGGGTCTGCAACCTGCAGCTCAGGGTCCCTCTGCAGCAGCTCTTTCAAGCTTTGACCAAAACTGAATTTTATTGGTTCTTATAACTGGAAGGGTTAGTTTTAGCAGTTTTCCTACATTACAAGGAGTTAACATACTTTCACTTTATGCTTTATTTCTTTTAAGTAGGATACTTAATTTTTCTAGTAAAAAAAAAAATCACATAGGCCTGCATTGTTTGTTTTAGTTTTTAGAAACTGGGCAAAACTATATTAATTTTTCCTTCTTTACAAGAATCTTGTCTTTTATTTTATCTTAAAATGTAAAAATATCAGTAAATGTTAAAAAATCATTAGACATTTTTAGTTTTATAAATCATTCCTGCTGGCCAGAAAAATGTCCTCTAACAAACTTAAAGTGGTCCGTGGGCCACCAGTTGAGAATCCCAGTTGCAGCAGGTGTTGTGGCTCCGGACACGTTTAATTTAGTGAATAAAGGAGCAGAAATGGCTCTTTGTATCGAAAAGGTTGCAGACCCCTAGAGTAACATTAAAATTTCTCAAGACAAATGTAGTTTTGCAAAACCTTTATTTACATTGCATAAGACAGTTCTGTCCAACATCTTATGTCTCTGGATAGACAAGTGAGTCCAGCTCCATCCTCCTCGAGTGTTTGTTTGCAAACACATCAACAACGCTCTCAAGGTCAATGTGTTTGCTGTAGTGAATGTGAAGTAGTGCCAGTGATGAGAGACGCTCCTTCGTCATTGATGCCCGCATGTAGCTGTTCAAGCGACGAAGGGCACTGGCACTGCGCTCACATTCGCAGGAGGTCACAGGCAGTGTGCAGGCCAGTTGAAGTAGGACGTGCAAGTTGGGGTAAAGGTCTCGGTCACACTCTTTAATGGAACCTGCAGGGGTGTTCGGCCTCTGTGACCCAGGCACTCTGCCGTACCTAGCAGAACAATTATTAAAACAAAATGTTCTGTATAGTAATGTTGTAACATTCAATTTCTAAAATGGGCTTCTCAGGTGCTTAACTTCAAAATAACTTACTTCAACTTCCACCTTGTAATCTCTTGGTCAACAAGTTCTGGACTGGGTAGGTCTTCGGCATACATGCTCACAATCTCTGTGGTGTCCAGATGACGATTGCAGATCACAGATGGCACTAGTCCCAATAGCTGTGGCAGACAGAGCTGAGTACAAAAAAGAAACTTTGTAAGAAACATATTTAAGTTTCAAGTTTTATATGTAATTTTTAACTTGTATGTAATTTTTTTTAAAATAATTTCTTAGATTTTTATTTGTATGCTGACCTCTGTAATATGTACACAATCGTTCAAAAGTTTTGGGTCAACCATTTAACATGTATTTTACAAGAAAGCTCACACTTATGTAGTCAAATTAGTTTCAAAATGAAAGGAAAATACATTCATCAAATTGATCAATTTGGACTGACTGGCTAACAGAAAATGCCACTGGAACACAGGAGTGATGGCTGATTAAAAGGTGAGTCGTGTGTCTGCCTATATAATGTTTCTCCACCAGAGGGAGCACTGCAAAGGCTGAAAAAAAAAATCTTGGCTTCATAGGACATTAGTTTTTTATGCTTTTTAACATTAAAATTATATTATACATGAAAAAGAAAGTTGATATTGCTTTAAAACCACCCATTTCCAGATATAACAGTCATTCACTGCATTGACAATGTCTAGACAATAGTTCTGATTACTTTTGTTATTTTAATAGCATAAAACTGATACTAATTACAAAAATGTTTTGCCAGCAGATTCAGCATTATTTTTATGTATACAGTATTGTAATTTATCCTAAGAAGATTATCACTGCTATATTTCTTCAGCACTAGATGTTATTGATTTTAAAAAATGTATGAAAACAAAAATGCTAATATAGTCTGGGGAAAAACAAAAAAGTTGTAAAACCTTCAAAATATGTATATAAAATAAAAAGTCTCAAAAGTGCAAGTTGAATTAACAATTTTCCTTTTAAAAATAAATTGCTTAATTGGAGTTAGAGATCATGCGTGTGTTTGGTTTAACATGTTCAAACTACATGCAGACAGATGACATATCCAATTACAGAGTCAAGTACTGTAGTTAGATGTTTGTAAATCTTCATAAGAGTTAAATTCTTACAAGAAAATTGAGCTTCCAGGTTTGATATGATGTGTTCAAGGAATGGAATGGCAAGGTTCAGCCTGTAGTGACTGAACACATCTTCAGATGGAATGTTGCTCCGGTGCTGCTGACGCTTTGCGATGCGGGGCTTGCATGGTGCCACACCCACTTTGTCAGCCACACGCACAGCTTGGTCATAGATCAGTTGGAATGACTCCCTGACATCTTCCCTCAGAGATATATACACACATTGGATCTCAGACACCTGTGACAAAAACAAAAAACAAAGAACAAACAAAAAAATATTAAATGACAAAGCTGATCATCGTTACTTTGTGACAGCCTGCTCATTTTCAGAGCTGCTCTCATTACTTTTTGTTCTCCCTCGGCCCCTCCCATCCTGCCATACTTAAAGACGCACCTGGATCACAGCTGTGAACTCACCTGATTGCTCCACTGTTCAAGCTCGTTTCCCCTTCCAGTTAAAAGATGGCAGTTTCTCTCCAGACCAGAGAGTCAAGGATTCCACTAGTGTTGCGTCCCTGGTTAAACTATTAAAATTTAATCCGAGGTTGTGCAATCCCTCGCCTGTGCCAAAACCCTTCACTTCCTGCTGGAAGACATCACCGTGGACCGACAGAAACAAACAAAAAGGAAACGTGCATCTACTCCTGTGCGCTCTCCGCTGTGAATCCGGAGATCCTGGAAGCGTGTGACGTCACCCAGTTCATTATTCATGACAAAAACAAAAAACAACCTATGGATTTCTGATTCTGCTTTATCTGAGACCTCTCTTGCTGTGGAGCAGTAAATATATGGGAGCAGTAAAATATGGGAGCAGTAAATATATGGAACCTTTGACCTGTTGATTGTGGAAGACAAGAAAAGACTTGAGAACTTATTTTTGTGTGGGGGGATTTGTGTTTATTTTGTTTATGGACATTTAAAAATATAAAACCTGAAAAAAAAGAAAAAAAAGTGAAATTATGTGGAAGATGTTTTGTTTGTTTTTTGTGTAAAAGAAAAAAGGATGAAGTTTTGTTGGTTTTTTTTGTCATTCAAATTGTAAAGGGTCAACACCATTAAGTGGATGGTCCTTGTGTGACAGGTTAAAAAAAATAAAAAATACAAAAGTAACTCAAAATTGGTCATCCTAACTGTCAGGAGGGATACCTGGCTGGCACCCCTTTTAATAAAACCGTCACATAAAAAATGGCACCCCAGATGGGACGTTTTTGAATGACAACTTTATGATCAGCACTGAAAAATAAATAAATATAAAAAAATAAATAAAAAATAAATAAAATGAGCACAGAAGCAAACAGAATAGATCACCCTCCAATCACTTCCACCCCCCCAAAGGTGATGACCCCTATATGCTCCACAGCATACTCTCTCCTGGACATGGAATTAACCAAGCTGGATTTGATGTTGGATTCCCCTTTGGTACCACAGCCTCCTTCTCAAGCTCAACACAAAACACAGGCTGCACCTGATGTTCCAGAAACGGAGTTAAAAACTGCCATGGAGGAAATAAAAACCAGTGTTAGATGGGAGATGAGCAATATGAGGGACGCAACAATAAAAAGTGTGAAAAAATTAATTCAAGACCATGGACAAGAACAATACAAACGGATGGATGCACAGTTGGAATATTTACTCTCACAAACGAAAGCCGCTCTTGGATGGAGACTGAAACACCATCAGTCTGAGCTACTAGAGGAGTTCAAATCCCTTCTCACCCCAGTTACAGCCAGCATCTCTGCTCTGCAAGAAGAGGTTTCCCGCTTGCAGGGGGAGATTTCAGCATGTCAAACCACCATCAAATCTGTAACAGAGGAAATAGTCACAAAAATCCAACCAGTTCAGACCTGCCATCAGACCACAATAATGGATGACACTGCACAGACCATGTATCAAGGTGTACCAAAATCAATAACATTTGCCAACAGACCCCGGATGGAATCTACTGTTCGGCCTGGTATAGCACCAGGTGGCACCACCTTTTTACTAAACAGGAGTCGAGACCAGGGGAAGAGCCCTGTGAAATTATTGTTTCCAACGTATGGAAAATTAGAAGACCCCCCTGATCCTCTACAATATCTGGAACGGTGTGAGGATTATTTGGCTCTAAATTCATTAACAGATGAAGAACTTATGGCTACATTAAGGAATGTGTTGCATGGCACAGCCAGAGACTGGTGGGATGTAGCCAGATACAAGGTTAATACCTGGGCTGATTTTCAAAAGCAGTTTCAGGCCGCTTTTCTCTCTGAGGACTATGAGGACGAGCTGGCAGAACGAGTGAGGACCAGAGTTCAAGGAGAGAATGAGAGCATCAGAGATTTCATATATATGTACCAATCTTTGTGCAGACGCTGGAAACCCCAGATTGAAGATGAGGACATTGTCAAGATGATCCTGAAAAACATAAATCCTACATTGGCCAGCCAGTTAAGGAGTAGCAGAGTAACAACTGTAGATGAACTTGTTCGTCTGGGACAGCAGCTGGAGAGAGACCGAGACAACCAACAACAGTATGAACACAAGAAACAAGTAAAATTACCCCCTAAGCCACCTGAACATAGACCTCTTCACCATGACAACACAGTACGGCCAAGACAACCAAATTACAACCAAAATCACAATCGCCCCTCTCAACCATTCTGTTGGCGTTGTAAAGGCAATCATCCTCCTGCAGCCTGTCCACATGCTGGAACCAATCGATCCCCTTTACCTTCAAATCCTCCTCAACCGGCTAGCAGTTCATCACACCTCTCATCAGCTCCAGGCCCAGTGACTCTTGGGTCTCTCACAAACTCTGGATTTCCTAGTGAACACTGTCTTTCTGCCACATCCTCAACAAACTCCTTACCAAACCAGTTGATAGTTCCTATCAGCATACATTCCTGGAAAGGACCTGCAATTTTGGACACGGGTTCCTCTTATACACTGCTAAATGAGAAGGTGTGGAATGAACTAAATGGAGAACTTAAACCTTGGACGAGAGGACCTTTATATTTAGCAGATGGAGAAGGACGACAACCTTTGGGATGGAGTGAGATCACCATTAGCTTACAAAACCAGTCCATAAACTTGCCTTGTGTTATCCTGTCTGCTCATCACCTCACGTTCCCTGCAGTCATTGGACTTAATTTCATTTCCCTCTCTGGTCTGCAGTTTGATGTTTCTGAAAAACGTTACTGGTTCAAGTTCAACAGAAAACAACAATACAGTTTTCTAAAAGAATGTACTTCCTGGTCAAATGAACCTCATCAACAGCTTGCCTTTTTCTCAGCAATCACTGAGCATCGACGAGTGGCTGATGTTAACCAGACAAAGGCCAAACAAAGACAAAAACGAAACTATGATCGTGGAAGAAGAGATGGTTACTTCGCTGAGAAAGATAGGGTGTGGTTCCGTTCTCACCCCTGGTCCAAAACCAACCAGTCATACACAGCCAAACTTGCCCCACGATGGAAGGGTCCCTATCGTATAACAAGAAGGACTGGCCCTATCAATTATGAGGTTGTGTTGGAGGACACTGGTGAAGACCTTCGTGTGGTTCATATATCACAACTCAAACCTTGCTATCCTACAGCAGAAGAAGTGGACAACGCACAGCGCCCAAAAAATTCTAGACATATTCAATGAAGAAAGTGATGAAGAAGATTTCCATGGCTTCCCTTCTTCTGACTTATTGGCAAAATAATTGTGGTATTGAAGAATATGAAAAATGTGTGTGAAATCAAATTGTAACTTGTATTCTCCCTTACTAGTTCGGGACCTCTCAAGGGGGGGGATGTGTGACAGCCTGCTCATTTTCAGAGCTGCTCTCATTACTTTTTGTTCTTCCTCGGCCCCTCCCATCCTGCCACACTTAAAGACGCACCTGGATCACAGCTGTGAACTCACCTGATTGCTCCACTGTTCAAGCTCGTTTCCCCTTCCAGTTAAAAGATGGCAGTTTCTCTCCAGACCAGAGAGTCAAGGATTCCACTAGTGTTGCGTCCCTGGTTAAACTATTAAAATTTAATCCGAGGTTGTGCAATCCCTCGCCTGTGCCAAAACCCTTCACTTCCTGCTGGAAGACATCACCGTGGACCGACAGAAACAAACAAAAAGGAAACGTGCATCTACTCCTGTGCGCTCTCCGCTGTGAATCCGGAGATCCTGGAAGCGTGTGACGTCACCCAGTTCATTATTCATGACAAAAACAAAAAACAACCTATGGATTTCTGATTCTGCTTTATCTGAGACCTCTCTTGCTGTGGAGCAGTAAATATATGGGAGCAGTAAAATATGGGAGCAGTAAATATATGGAACCTTTGACCTGTTGATTGTGGAAGACAAGAAAAGACTTGAGAACTTATTTTTGTGTGGGGGGATTTGTGTTTATTTTGTTTATGGACATTTAAAAATATAAAACCTGAAAAAAAAGAAAAAAAAAGTGAAATTATGTGGAAGATGTTTTGTTTGTTTTTTGTGTAAAAGAAAAAAGGATGAAGTTTTGTTGGTTTTTTTTTTGTCATTCAAATTGTAAAGGGTCAACACCATTAAGTGGATGGTCCTTGTGTGACAGGTTAAAAAAAAATAAAAAAATACAAAAGTAACTCAAAATTATTAATCCTAACTGTCAGGAGGGATACCTGGTTGGCACCCCTTTTAATAAAACCGTCACAACTTCTGTCAGCATGGAGGCAGCCATCTTCATCATTCGAAGCACTGGTACACACCAAACTTGCACTGTCTTCATCTAAGATATGACACGTGAATAAGAGATTTTAGAATATTTTTTAGACACTTTTAGCATTTAAATAATTATATCAAAAGATTTAATATTTAGCTAAAAGAATTTACAGAAATACATTCTAAATAAGAAAACATTTGTTCCTGAAATCATTCTAAGACATACAGTATTATTGACAAAATCTATTTTACAAGAAGATCTGTTTTATTTATTTATTTTACCTGGAACTCTCTGTTTCTTTGAAACAAAGTTGTACATTGAAGCACAACCTTCGGCTGCTCTTTTCCGCTCTCTGTCCTTCTGCTTGCACCTACCCATGTTGGTATCCAGCACAGAAACCTGAAAAACAGTTTAATATAATATTTAGTATGTAGTAAACAATTTTGTAAGATCTGCTAAGACATTTTGGGTTTCTATTTGAAAAAGTTTTTTTACTTGTCTTACGTACAAAAACAGTTTTTCTGAATGTTTGTTCTTTTGAAAATTTATCCAAACATTTATTTTTCACCAAATAGGCTATATTATATTCAACACTGCTAAGTTATTGTTTGTATCCTGTCCAAACTAGGCCTGAGGCCTGTAGCTTTTGTTTAGAAAAACATGGACGCTCCGTTTCAGGCTTCCTGTGAGTAACTATCTGTCCTATCACTGTAAACTCAGCTTTAGGGATAGAATGGGGCCGTACTGGTACTAATTTCAGATAAATTACTGTTCCCAACATGGCGGAAATAGACAAAAACAAGGGAAAAAAACGTGGCGAAAATCGTTGCTACTTAGCTTAGCTTTAGCATGTTTTAGCATTATCCATATCTTATAAAAACGTGACCCACTTCTAATCTCTCTAACATCAAACAGTACTACTTAAAATACACAAATGAACAGTTGAATAAAAAACCACAATGTAATTTTACCGTTTGAATCCACTGTGTTGCCTTCCAAGCCAGGACAGGGTGAACGTCGTCTTCACCTCACAATCTCGCGGGAGTTGTAGACGGGACTTCATAGGCAAAGTTGGCGGTTCGTTCGAACCGGGCGAACCGCCCCTGGCTACGCCCATGGTTTTGGAACTCGTTTACAGCCACCCGGTAATCATCAGGGCACAGATGGGGACTTGTAGCTCGGAACCTCACACGATTCGGCTATTTGGACCCAGAACAGCACCTGGACTTAAGACTGCAGTAAAAGTACACTGTGGCCTGATATGAAAATAAACAAAGCAACTATCTAATCTGGACTCTTGAGCAACCTTGAAATGAAGGCTGTCTACAATTCTTCTCCTGGAGCTGAAATGCTGTTGAGAACTCGCTGCCCTCCCCCACACCTCCCCCCCAGAGGTCTCTGTGTGTGCGTTTTCGGATAGAGCCATGCTGTGAGACCTGCGAACTGTGCTTATCTGGAAATGATTACTCACAGACTTTACCTCCCTGCCTGCCGTCATCATGCATCATGTCCTGTCTAATATGTGCTAAAAGCTGGTAGTTTTTTTGGACTTTATCATGGAGTGTCTTGTGACAAGTTGTGATAGATTCTTTTTTTGAATACCACGTTCTTACCCGTTTGTGTGTGTATTCCTTTTTCCATACCTGATTGTTGCGGCGCAGTTTCAAACTGCTGCGGCTCGTGCGTACGTCTCTCTTAAGATTGTGTGTGCGCCAATTGCATAACCTTGTACCTTGGTGCAAAACATGCCAATAAAAATATATTCTATTCTATTCTATTCTAGTTTCTCAAAACAACTAAATAAATGAAGCTTAAGATCTGTTGGGTATAAATGTAACATACAACAAAATACAGTATGTTGCCTTTAAAGGGATTGTGACATGATGTTGGAAATTTTAGATACAAGATACAAGATACAAGATAGGTTTATTAACATTGCATCAATTTTCACCGATACAGCGTAAGTATGTAATTACAGTCATCCAGGAGAGAGAATAAGTGCAACAAGCTGCTGCTTAACAAAACACATGACATGTTTATCAACACATGATATGTTCATAGCGCGGCCCACTCATCTGTCCCCAGATGAAGGTCAAAGGTAGGAAAACAGGCTAAGACACGGGGTTTACAGCATTGATATTAAAAAAAGATGAATCACGTTTTGTCTTCTAGACACCGCGTGATCCAGTAAAAACCATATCAAAAAGCACATTTAGTTACAATAACAAATTGAGAGACGGCAGGCAAGGAGATAGAGTCTGTGAGTAACTTCAGACAAACACAAGTTCAGCAGATGTGCAGCTGGGCGTTATCTGAGGCTGCACAGAAATCTCTGGGGGGGGGGGGGGGGGGCAGCAGGTCTCTTCAGCTCCACACTCCCAGGAGAATGGCTTCCGACAGCCTTCTTTTTCAAGGACATGTGCAGAAGCCAGATAATAGTCTTGTTTGTTATCCAATAGACCACAGTGTTCTTTTCCACTGCCGCCATCAAGTCTGTGGTGCTGTTTCATGGCCAAAAAAAATCCAAATAATATGTGGTTCCGCTCTATGAACCCCCATCTGTCCCTTGATTGATCCGGGGTGGCTGTAAACAAGTCCCAAAGCGCCCTGCAGGTCCGCGGTGGTCCACCACCGCTCCAAGCGAGCGATTGAGCTCATACAACAGCTGGGATGAGGAGCTTACAGCCCGGTTCAGAGAATTTTGCTGATCAGGTAGTTTCGCCAGTGCGCTGATAGCTGTCGAAGCCTCCCTCAGCTTCCAGTAACAGACAACTCCGCTTACGCCAAAAAGCAGAGCAGTTGCTACCAATATTCCAATAATCCACAAATCCTCCACGTCTTCGACACTTAAGACGGTCAGACACATGGGCTGCCACTGACCCCACGAGTCCAGCACGTATCCAGCCGCGTGTGTGTCGGAGGGGCAGACAGCTTCTCCTGGCCCGGTCCGCTTCGTGGAAAAAATCTTATCCATTGAAGAAACAGCCCAATTTATTAATTCCATATTGGTTCGAGTGAGCGCTGAAGGTTCAGACAAGACAAAAGCAAGCAGGGAGTAGGAAAAACTTAGGGGAGGGAAGAGCAGAAAGATATGCGTCTTGCCTTGCTGAGTGCCGGAAGAAGTTTTCACATTTGTCACAACATATATATCTTATATCATTCAGCTCTGTTCGTTTTTACAAAATAAATTATAAATATATTAAAATTTCATTCCAAGTTATGGTAGTTTTTTCTCTGGGGCACGCCCCTAAAAATCTGCGCACTACTGCAAAACGTCATTGTGACGTGCACTTGGGGAGCCACTGCTCAACGTGCATGTAAATAATAATGGCGGAGCATGTCGAACAAACACAACCTATTGTTAGTACATGAATGTATTAAAGCAATCGAAGGGCTATTATTCATCCTATACAGTTATTGGACACTCAATCAATTGAAAAGTGATTTAGACACGGTTTATTTCATACACAGTAGCTAAGTGAGGATAGCTTCGTGATGTGGCTTCTTTGTTCTTGGGCTGAGCTAACAGAGTCCCGATCGCGTCTGAGATCTATCTTTTTAAGACAGTAAATCATCCAAAACTCTCATTAATAAACCCTCCCCGAATAAAAAGAAACTACAGATGTTACCTGATCGCGCAGACATAATTTAAAAATACATAAATAGCGCTCCGTGTTGACTCGGGTATCTAGGCTAATATGTTAGCAGCTATCGGCTGACAGTCGTTTGAAATATATCATTTTAAGACTGTAAATCATCCAAAACTCTCATTAATAAACCCTCCCCGAATAAAAAGAAACTACAGATGTTACCTGATCGTGCAGACATAATTTAAAAATACATAAATAGCGCTCCGTGTTGACTCGGGTATCTAGGCTAATATGTTAGCAGCTATCGGCTGACAGTCCCGGTCGCGTTTGAAATATATCATTTTAAGACTGTAAATCATCCAAAACTCTCATTAATAAACCCTCCACGAATAAAAAGAAACTACAGATGTTACCTGATCACGCAGACATAATTTAAAAATACCAGTAAATAAATAACACTCCGTGTTGACTCGGGTATCTAGGCTAATATGTTAGCAGCTATCGGCTGACAGTCGTTTGAAATATATCATTTTAAGACTGTAAATCATCCAAAACTCTCATTAATAAACCCTCCCCGAATAAAAAGAAACTACAGATGTTACCTGATCGCGCAGACATAATTTAAAAATACATAAATAGCGCTCCGTGTTGACTCGGGTATCTAGGCTAATATGTTAGCAGCTATCGGCTGACAGTCGTTTGAAATATATCATTTTAAGTCTGTAAATCATCCAAAACTCTCATTAATAGACCCTCCCCGAATAAAAAGAAAATACAGATGTTACCTGATCGCGCAGACATAATTTAAAAATACATAAATAGCGCTCCGTGTTGACTCGGGTATCTAGTAGGGATGCACCGATACCAGATTTTTGAAAACCGAGTACAAGTACAAGTACTTACATTAAAGTACTTGCCGATACCAAGTACCGATACAAGTACTAATTAATATTTTTAAAAATCATTCTAATTAGCTTAAACTGTTTATTTTCATTAGACACTTCAAACATAAATAAACAAAGTACATTACTATTGGTAATCTGTAAAGTATGTCCAAACTTGTACAAAAAAATTAAATGTTTTACATTTGAACTCTTACATAGTCAATGAAATGAAATGAAACTGGTATCGGGTCCTGTAGTATCTGAGCCCTTTTATGAGTACGAGTACGAGTAAACGCACATGGTATCGGACCGATACCCGATACTGGTATCGGTATCGGTGCATCCCTAGTATCTAGGCTAATATGTTAGCAGCTATCGGCTGACAGTCGTTTGAAATATATCATTTTAAGACTGTAAATCATCCAAAACTCTCATTAATAAACCCTCCCCGAATAAAAAGAAACTACAGATGTTACCTGATCGCGCAAACATAATTTAAAAATACATAAATAGCGCTCCGTGTTGACTCGGGTATCTAGGCTAATATGTTAGCAGCTATCGGCTGACAGTCGTTTGAAATATATAATTTTAAGACTGTAAATCATCCAAAACTCTCATTAATAGACCATCCCCGAATAAAAAGAAACTACAGATGTTACCTGATCGTGCAGACATAATTTAAAAATACATAAATAGCGCTCCCTGTTGACTCGGGTATCTAGGCTAATATGTTAGCAGCTATCGGCTGACAGTCCCGGTCGCGTTTGAAATATATCATTTTAAGACTGTAAATCATCCAAAACTCTCATTAATAGACTCTCCCCGAATAAAAAGAAATTACCGTAAAAACCGGACTATAATACGCAGTATTTTTGCTAATTTGAATGTCCAACGTATTAAACACCGAAGAGTATTATTTATGGATTTTTTTCCCATATTTTTAGACCCATTTTTGGCTCTGATTCATCGTTTTTCATTTTTTGCAAAAATGGTGCAGTACCAGTTTCGGCCGCTATATGGGCGCTGTAGGCAGCAGCCAGCAGAGGACTCAGAGAGCGAAGAGGAAGAGGGGCCACTTCCAGAAGTTTCTACTTGCATGTGTCCGAAAAAGGCTTCCTTTGGTCGGACTGATTACTCTGCTGCTGCCCGCTCCCTGCTATGGATGTACTCATAACCCACACCGCAGATTTTTAAATCCAGCTGATTTCACATTTGGTTCAGCTCAGGAGCCCGTCTGCTATAGTGAGGTAAGAAATATATTTTTTAAGCGTTTATTTAGCTAAATTTAAAGAAAGAAAGCTCCGGTTTGACCCGGCTGGTGCCTGCATAAAAATCAGCGAACTTTTTTTTAAAATCCAGCTGATTTGAACATTTCGTTAAACTCAGGAGTACGTCTACAATTACCCATAAGTCAGCAAACAAATATATTTTTAAGCGTTTATTTAGCTAAATTTAAAGAAAGAAAGCGTCCGGTTTGACCCGGCTAGCGCCTGCATAAAAATCAGCGAACTTTTTTTCTTTAAATCCAACTGATTTGAACATTTCGTTAAACTCAGGAACACGTCTTCTATAAAGTCAGCTTAGTAATATTTTTTTTCTCGCAAAGAAATAAGTTTTTACCGTGTTTCTTTGTGAAGTTCTTCGTACTGGTTTGGTCCTAGTCGCCGCCATCTTGATCAGGACAAAGCTGACACGTCGCGTGGCGATGACGCGTATTAAACACCGAAGCGTATAGTGTACAATTTTTTCGTGTTTATTGTTAATAATTTGACAAAGTGTACTAAATACCGGAGCGTATTTTAATCCGGAGATTACGGTACAGATGTTACCTGATCGGCAGTAAGATGGTCGCTGCAGACATACGACTCTCAGTAGGAACCCATCGGTTACAAGTTCTCTGTACTTCCATTCTAGGCAAAGTTTCTCATCTTTTGGGAATTTGAGAAGGCTCACTTGTTCACTGCTGATATTAGAATACCCAAATGCGCTACAACGTGACGGCATTTTTCAAGTTACACAAAAAAAAGAGGCGATCTTTCAGGAAAAGAATCTGTATGGAAAGCAGTTAACACACCAAACAAACGGGCAAGGCAGGCTCCGCCTTATGCCCAGTGCCCAAGTGTACGTCACATGAAGTTTTGCATAAATTCTCTGATTTCTAGGGGCGTGTCCCAGAGAAAAAATTACCATAAATTGGAATGAAATTTTAATATATTTATAATTTATTTTGCAAAAACGAACAGAGCTGAATGATATAAGATATGTTGTGACAAATATGCAAATTTCCAACATCATGTCACAATACCTTTAAATGAGTGATAACTTCCAGAACTTGTAACAAGGTGATCAGCTGACCCTGAAGCTTGTGGTGTTTCAGCTTCTGTTCCTGCAGGAATTATTTATTTTTCTAACTGATCTGTATCGGATCATCTGCCTCTTGGTCCGTGGACAGACTGTGGATTTCAAGAGACAGTTGAGTTGCACGTGTTTGTACCGACAGTTTAGAGCAGGGGAGACGCGGCCCGCACTGGCAGCTCAGAGAGGAGTGGGGGGAGACAGTTGAGCCGTCTGTACCTGCATTTTAGAGCTGGGTGGAGAGAAGCTGAGATGCGCATTATAATAATAATAATAATGTTTTTAGCATTTTAGCTAGCTAGTAATGCGCACAAGTAATTAGCGTTACACGAGTACCGACAGGTGGAGGGGGGGTGCGCAGTTCAGTTTGGTCGTTCGGCACGCTCAGTGTTTAAGGGGGCGGGGCGCCTTGACGTATTACGTCATGAAATTAGCATATCATGATATAATTTTTTATTTTGCCCGGGCAAGCTTTTTTTAACCGGTATTATCATAAACGATATGATATGGCCGAGCCCTATTCATATGATGATGTTTCAAGAGCGTTAATAAGTTAGACGTGTTGCCTGCTGCAGATCCAATCTTCATGAAACAACATCGACACAACTTTGGATTTGTTCACTTGTCCTTTAAGAAGAAAGCCATAATGTTCCCAAACAGGAGACCGCAACGAGATGCTAGGCTGCTAATGGTGCGCGTACTGCAAGACAATAGCGCTGTGCTGAAACAAGCTTACGAACTTTAGTTCCGCGGTGGATAATCTCCCATTAAAAATTTTAATGAGTGAAAAAAAATAACCAAAACTGTACGCATGTGGACCAAACATGCCGTACTGAAATGGTTCAATACACCCACGTGTACAGTTACACCCCTAGTAACAAACTATAATAAAGAAACTAGGGTTGGGCGATATTTTTTAAAAATCGATAATTTTATTTGCAATATAAAGTGACATTATTTCGATAAAAACAATATAGTTCTACTTGAAAATCCGCCGGCTCTGCTGTTCTTTCTTCTCCCGCACGGCCCACCTCCTCTCACTCACTGCAAACTCAGCCCCTACCCATGCGCTCTCCCCCTGCTTCCTGCTTCTCTCCAGGTCAGTGTTGCCAGGTGTACAATAATTATTGTATTTGTACAACAATTTTGCCCTCTGTACGATCAATAATTAAAAAAAAGGCAAAAAATACAATAATTTGACCATTCCGTGAATGTGTGGTTGTAATTGCGGTTGTCAGCCTGTCACAACTGTCGGTTGGAGGTTTTTGTGAACCCTGAAGGCATCAGTGTCCTGAAACAGATTTACGATTGGGAAATTCCAGCCAATCGAGCTTTTCTAAACGTGGCCTACGTGTGACATGTATGTGTTTGCCTCAGAACAACGGCGAAGTTTGGCTGAATAGTCTGCTGTGCTTGCCCCATGAGTGAGGAAAAGAAAAAAAAGAAGAAACAGAGCTGGTGTAACACTGGTCTGGAAGCCGAAGCGATCAAAATGAGTGAACAAATGTAAAGTTGAATGTAAAATGATAATAAATACATATATTAAGAAAATATGGCAGGAAAACTGGGACATTACTGATACAGGAAGACATTTACGCAACATTCAGAAAAAGGTAGGATATACAAGGAAAACAGGAAGAAACAGGAATCAATAATTACTTGCATTAGAACAGGACACACAGGCCTTAATAAATCTCTTTAAATAATTGGAAAGCATGCAACAGGACTATGTGACAAGTGCACCAGCAATCTCCCTGAAACGGTTCTCCCTGAAACGGTTCAACATGTCTTTACGGAATGTCAGAGTCAGAATTTCTTTATTGTCATTCACACCACATGTGGAATATGTAATGAAACGAGATTATGTACACAGGGTCCCAGTTACATCCAACCATAAAATGTAAAAGAACAGTACCGTATTTATTTGGCGTATAAGTCACTTTTTTACTTCCTAATTTGCATGTCCTGCAACTTACACGACGAAGCAACGCATTTACAGATTTTCCCCCATATTTTTAGACCAATTTCTGGCTGAGATATGACCGTTTCCATTTATTATGACTGAAAAATATGGAACAGTACCACTTTCGGCCGCTAGGGGCGCTAAAGTGCCCTCTACGCTTTTGACGACTACCGGTGTACCTGTATGTGTACAGATATTTTAGAGCAAAAAAAGTCCTGCTGGATGGACAGCGTGTGCGCGCACATCATGCTGCAATTTAAAGATAAAATTAAAGTGTTTAACTCCATTCCTGCCATCATCCTGGGAGGCAAAAGTGCTGCAGCCTCTGGACATTTCTGTGAACCGGAACTTCAAAGCAGCTCTGCGCCGCCTTTGGGAGGAGTGGATGGTGGACAGAGAGCACAGCTTCACGGCTACAGGACGGATGTGCCATGCAACGTTTCAGCAGGTCCTGGGATGGATGAATAAAGTGTGGACCTCAACCACTAAAGAATCCATCCAGTCGGGGTTCAGGAAGGCCAGGATGTTTGCTGGACATGTAGGAGGAAGAGGAGGCAGTTCTTTGAGCTGCATCAACTACCGGGTCCTCAGGGGTTGGCAAAACTCTTCACCAGCGAAACAGAGGATGAAGAATTCAACGAGTTTGAATAAAAAACATTAAATAAATAGGTGTTTCTGTCATCATTATGGGCAGGTGAGCGTGTAGTAATTTTAAAGCCGCTTTATTTCGTCTGCTTCATTTCGCCAGGTTTTAACTGTCAAAGTGCATTTATTAAGAAAAGTTCAGCTCAGACACACATTTACTATAATGTCAGCAAACAAATAAACGTTTTTGTTAAAGTTCTAAGAAATGCACCGACTCCTCGTGTGTGCATTCTTTGCAGCAAGGCAGCGAAACTATTTTTTAAATTCAGCTGATTTGACCATTACGTGCATTTATTAAGGAAAAGTTCAGCTCAGACACACCTTTACTACGTCAGCAAACAAATATATTTTTTAGGTGTTTATCTTGTTAAATTTGAAAGAAATGCAGCGTTTCGCTGGTTGTGCGTGCCCGCTTTGCAGCAGAGAGGCAACGACACTACCGTTTTTTTCTTTTTAATTCAGCTGAAGAGCATCTCAGGGTGTCCGCAGCAGAAGTGAGAGGCAGTCTCAGAAAGATTAATCCTCATAAAGCAACCGGACCAGACAACATCCCAGGGAAAGTTCTGAAGGAATGTGCGGACCAGCTCTGTGAGGTGCTGGCTGACATCTTCACCACCTCACTTGCACTGGAGTCAGTTCCCACCTGCCTGAAGACCGCGACCATCATCCCAGTCCCAAAGAGCTCCACAGTGACTGGTCTGAATGACTATAGACTGGTGGCCCTCACCCCATCCATCCATCCATCCATCCATTTTCTTCCGCTTATCCGGGGTCGGGTCGCGGGGGTAGCAGCCTAAGTAGGGAGGCCCAGACTTCCCTCTCCCCAGCCACTTGGAGCAGCTCCTCTGGGGGAATCCCAAGGCGTTCCCAGGCCAGCCGAGAAACATAGTCCCTCCAGCGTATCCTGGGTCTTCCTCTGGGTCTCCTCCCGGTGGGACATGCCCGGAACACCTCACCAGGGAGGCGTCCAGGAGGCATCCTAACCAGATGCCCGAGCCACCTCAACTGGCTCCTCTCGATGTGGAGAAGCAGCGGCTCTACTCCGAGTCCCTCCCGGATGACTGAGCTTCTCACCCTATCTCTAAGGGAGAGTCCAGCCACCCTGCGTGGGAGTTTGCCCAACCAGTTTACATGTGCTTTGTAGACTTGGAAAAGGCATTCGACCGCGTCCCTCGAGGGGTTCTGTGGCGGGTACTCCGGGAGTATGGGGTACCAGGCCCTTTGATATGGGCTGTTAGGTCCCTGTACGACCGGTGTCAGAGCTTGGTCCGCATCGCTGGCAGTAAGTCAGGCTCGTTTCCGGTGAGAGTTGGACTCCGCCAAGGTTGCCCTTTGTCACCGATTCTGTTTATAACTTTTATGGACAGAATTTCTAGGCGCAGCCAAGGTGTTGAGAGGATCCGTTTTGGTGGCCTTAGAATCGCTTCTCTGTTTTTTGCAGATGATGTGGTCCTATTGGCTTCATCAGCTCGTGATCTACAGCTTTCGCTGGAGCGGTTTGCAGCTGAATGTGATGCGGCCGGGATGAGGATCAGTTCCTCCAAATCCGAGGCCATGGTCTTGAGCCGGAAAAGGGTAGCGTGCCCTCTCCGGGTCGGGGAGGAGGTCCTTACCCAAGTGGAGGAGTTTAAGTATCTCGGGATCTTGTTCACGAATGAGGGAAAACTGGAGCGTGAGATCGATAGGCGGATAGGTGCAGCGTCCGCAGTGAAGCGGGCGCTGTACCGGTCTGTCGTGGTGAAGAGAGAGCTGAGTCAAAAGGCAAAGCTCTCAATTTACCGATCGATCTACGTTCCCACCCTCATCTATGGTCATGAGCTTTGGGTTATGACCGAAAGAACAAGATCTCGGATACAAGCGGCTGAAATGAGTTTTCTCCGCAGGGTGGCTGGACTCTCCCTTAGAGATAGGGTGAGAAGCTCAGTCATCCGGGAGGGACTCGGAGTAGAGCCGCTGCTTCTCCACATCGAGAGGAGCCAGTTGAGGTGGCTCGGGCATCTGGTTAGGATGCCTCCTGGACGCCTCCCTGGTGAGGTGTTCCGGGCATGTCCCACCGGGAGGAGACCCAGAGGAAGACCCAGGACGCGCTGGAGGGACTATGTTTCTCGGCTGGCCTGGGAACGCCTTGGGATTCCCCCGGAGGAGCTGCTCCAAGTGGCTGGGGAGAGGGAAGTCTGGGCCTCCCTACTTAGGCTGCTACCCCCGCGACCCGACCCCGGATAAGCGGAAGAAGATGGATGGATGGATGGATGAACTGCAACGATGGTTTGAGCCATGTTTCTTGAATGCATATTATATCTGGTTTTGTGTTTATATTATTAATAAATCTTTTAAATTCTTGACCATTTGCTATTAGACTGCGAGCGTTCCATTGTAATAGTAGAATCATGTGATAATTTTAGAAGTCTCAGTTTCAGATGATCCTTCACCATGTCTAAGTTCATCATGGATGTTTTTCCAAGATAAATCTTTGACATTAAAAAATTTTGTAGCGGCTTTTACTATGATTTTTTTTTTTTTTTTTCAGTTTTAGTTCTTACTTGTTCTGAGCAATTTATGATATATGCTAGAAAGGGAATCAATTTTTCTAATGTGATATTACATTGATTATTATCTGCCACTCTTATTTTTTCATTATTTGTTTTTGAAGCAATATCTTTATTTTTCACCTCTTTCACTGCTTCAGCATAAGTAATTTTCTTATCAATTTTAACTTTTTGAATTTCAGCTGCCTCTTTTCTCACCATGCATCCTGCATATGCTGCAATGTGACTTCCTCCACAGTTACAACATTTCACAGGATTATTTCCACACTCACCATATGATTGGTCCCCTCCACATCTACCACATCTCTGTTTCCCTTTACAAACGTTTGCAATATGTCCATATCTTTGACATTTATAACATCTGAGAGGTGGTGGAATATAAGCCCTTACATTAAGGCTCATGTAACCGATCATCACTTTATCAGGTAGAACTCTGTCCTTGAAATACAGTAGGACAGATGTACTGTCCACTTTCTCCCCATTCCTATAAGCTTGCAATCGCTTAATGCCTGTAATCTCTCCTCCTTTGATTATTTTCTTTAACTCCTCCAAGTTTTCTCCTACAGGAATCCCTGATATTACTCCTCTTGTTCTTCTTTCTTCCTCAACAATCTTTCTTTCCAATACTTCTTTTTTTACACAATGTTTGTAATTTGAAAGCCTTATTCTTTTGTTCAGCATTCTTACAAATGATAAGTAGGCTTCCATCCCTTAAAACAGGGGTGCTCATAATGTCGATCACGATCTACCGGTCGATCGCGGCGTGACATTAAAAAATTGTCAGCCTATCAAACACCCTGTCACTTGATTGACATACAGGGAAACCAATCAGATGACGAGCTTTAGGTCACCGCTCATGTGTAAAAACAACGGTGCGAAGGTGAAGCGCAGCAAAACATACAAGCGAAAACTCACCCAACTTCAAAAGCAAAAACCGCCACTGAAGCATCATTCCAGGTGAGTGACGCTGTGATGTTTCTCTGCACGCTTAAGAAACATACTGGTTGGGAGTTGGCGTCGCTTTATTATTCAAATCATAAGAGACACTTTTCATACAGCATAACCTTGACTACTCTCCGTTCTCTGCACTTTTCCGCTCCCTGTCTTGTACCTGCGCGCTTGCGTCACACTCTTTTGCGGTGCGTTCACTGACAGTCTGTAACATAAATGCATAAGCACCGCTGTATACATTAAATCTCTCTGTACCACAAGAGCCATTTTTATGCCTTTGTTCATTAAATTAAACGTGTCCGGAGCCAAAACAACCTGCTACAACTGTGGTTATCAACTGGTGGCCTGTGGACCACTTTAGATTTGCTGGAGGGGGCTTTTGTAGAGATGACGTTAAGTAAAAAAATCTAATTATTTTTTAACATTTATTAAAGTAAAAGACCAGATTCTTATAAAGAAGGGGGGTGGGGATCAGTTTCTACCATATTTTTTAAAATAAATAAATAAAAATCTATATTGCTGTCACCACCACCGGCACCTCATGTGGTCCCTGCGGGAGACCAGGTGCCCGCGGGCACCCCGTTGGTGACCCCTGATTTATTATGTGTGTTGTGCAATATTGGCTTATTCAGTTATGCAAGGTACATCAACATACATTGTGCATAAAAAGAATCCTTAATACATTTGAAGATAATTATATGTTTTGCATTTTTGTATTGGGTAGATCATTTTGAATTGGTTGTTTTATAAGTAGCTCGCATGCTGAAAAAGTGTGAGCACCCCTGCATTACAGCTTCCAGTGCTAACATGTGTTTTATCAGGGCTGCCAACTCTCACGCAATGACCGTGAGACACACGCATTCGAGGGGTTTCACACGCTCTCACGCCGCATTAACATTTCTCACGCTGAGAACTGACAAACGTCAAAATCTCAACTCCGTTCCACTTCCGTATTGGGAAAATACGTGAATCCGCTCCAAGTTTTCACCACAACCCTTGGTGTTCTGCACGAGAACATCCACGTTGTTATCCAGTCCGTGTTTTTGCTCCAACCTTCTATCTACCTGTAAACAGTTTGCAGACAGTGAGTTTGCACGAAGCAGAAAGTTACTGACGAAGCAGGTGGTGTGTGTGCTCTGACTCTTCCCAAATTGAAGAAAAAGAAAGGAAAGGTGAGTGGTTAAATTACATTAATATCAAACATGTTAGAAAGTAAGGAAAAACAAGTTGGATGCAGCAGAGAAACTAGGGAAAGGGAAATAAAGTGCAGGATTATAGCCAAACGTGCTAAATGATGTCTGCCTAGCAGCACCAAGAGCAGGTCAGATTGAATTGAAAATTAAGAATAAACACAAGTAAATAATGGTATCTTGTTAACTGTGTACATTTATTAAACCAACATGACCATTAACCATTTCAATTCTTTATAGGATTCTAAAATGTCTAAAATTTGCTGCTAAATGCCGGGAGTTTGTACAGCACATTTTACCCACTGTCTTACATTTGTAAATGTCTGTGTTGCAGATGTTAAAATTCATTTGCAAGCTGTGTGCGAAGTTCATGCTGCCAACAGCACTGCAGGGCTGTGAACAGGCTCGTGACTTTCCCTTTAAAGAAAAGGCAAACCCTTTACCAGGTAAGTGTTTGAAAATCATTCATGATTATTTTTGATACCTATATTACAAGTGAGTATGGGGGAACCCAATATGGTGTCACCTCCTGATGAGAAACCTGCTAAGTTTTATTAATTTTATTAAGAATGACTTTCCCACAGACCAAATTGGTATTGGTAGCTCTAAATTGTCCCTAGGTGTGAGTGAGAGAGTAAATGGTTGTTTGTCTCGTTTGTCTCTATATGTGGCCCTGTGATGGACTTGCGACCTGTCCAGGGTGCACCCTGCCCCTTGCACTGTGATTGCTGGATATGGGCACCGGCGACCCCCGTGACCCAAAATGGAAGAAACGGGTAAAGATGATGGATGGATGGATGGATGGACTTTCCCAGTAGCCCAACAGCACATGACTTCTTGTCCAATATGTCTCTTGATCATTAGCATAACACAGTATTTATGTTAGCTCTATTTGTTTGGCAGGAAGAAAGCTAAACATTGGCTTCACCACCAGGGCTAAGCTGAACAAGTTGCTAGATGATGGAGAATATGGAAAGATAAGGTAAAGCTTATCAAAGTCAAAGTCAACTTTATTGTCAGAACTGCAATATGTACAGGACATACACAGGATTGAAATTGCGTTTCTCTCAGTCCCTCGGTGCAACAGTAAAGGGCGAGGCATAGCTCCGCGCTAGCGCGATACCACGCGGTGCCACGCTCGAGCGAGCGCCGCGGCACAAGCCTTTGAACGTTCGCGCGAACGCGCCAAGCTCAAATTTTATGACCGCTCCTCGCCCTTCACGCGCGCGCGGTGTCTCACAATGAACGGCACAGAACTGTGTGTCTGGAATTGGGTTCTCATCGAACTGTTTTTAGTGAGACACAGACTGCAGATCCCGCGAATCATAGTATAATATCTCCGCGAATAGTGAAGGAAAATGGAGGGAATTTTTGAAGAGCAGCTCTGTGAGGAGGTTAGGAAACATCCAAGTTTGTATGATACCTCAACTAAAGAATACAAAGACCTACAAAGATCGAGGAATTCCTGGGACGAAGTGGCTTCGGCCGTTGGAAAAGACGTTGCTGCTTGTAAACACAAATGGAAGTACCTCAGGGACAAATTTGTGCGTGCAATGAAAAAAATGAAGGGCAGGAGTGGCGATGGGGCCAGTGGAGGGGTCCCAGCAATTTATCATACACTGTCCTGGCTGGACAGGTTCATCAAATGCAGAGACACAGAGACCAATGTGCCTGCAGTATTATTTTTTTAAGCTACTTAATAATGTAATTAGTTGGCCAAAACTCGTCACACTTCATAACAATACATATAATTGTATTATTAATCATACATTTATTAATTCAGTTGTAAGAAAGAGCTTAATTGCTCTACATTGTGTCCATCATAGGACTTCAGCTGTGGTTCTGGTGATCTGCCTCCACCTGTACCTACCTGGGGTGTCCCTTCACCAGCCTGTGTGCCATCACCAGGCTGTGGTGTGCCTTCACCTGCCAGCACCAACAACAGCACAAACCTCTGGTCACCGTCTCCACCTACAGTTCAACCAGCCTGTGTGCCATCACCAGGCTGGGGTGTGCCTTCACCTGCCAGCACCAGCAACAGCACCAGCACAAACCTCTGGTCACCGTCTCCACCTACAGTTCAACCAGCCTGTGTGCCATCACCAGGCTGGGGTGTGCCTTCACCTGCCAGCAACAGCACAAACCTCTGGTCACCATCTCCACCTACAGTTCAACCAGCCTGTGTGCCATCACCAGGCTGGGGTGTGCCTTCACCTGCCAGCACCAGCAACAGCACCAGCACAAACCTCTGGTCACCGTCTCCACCTACAGTTCAACCAGCTTGCTCCAGTCAGTTTCCTGCACCACCTTTCCCAAGGCAGTCATCTGCACCTGGCACCAGCACCCCCAATGCAGCCAAACAGGGAAGAAAGAGGTGGTGTGCAGATGCAGCTGACGATGTTATAATGAAGAGGCTGAGTGCCATTGATGCACGAAAAGATGATGAGGATTTTCAATTTGCTCTAACATTAGCTTACGTATTAAAAAGAATTCCTTCACAATACAAAAACCAAGCACGACTTCGCTTATACCAGAGTGCAATTAATCTGGAACAAGAATATGCAAATCCTGAGCCGTACACATTCGAGTCACTTTAAGGTTTTATTACAAGTTTTTTTTTAGAATTGTTATTGTTGAAGTGTTTTTTTCAGAAGTTTTACTTTTTAGAAGTGGTTTTTGTAGAAGTAATTGTAGAAGTAATTGTTTGAAAGTTTTTTAGAAGTTTTACTTTTTAGAAGTGGTTTTTGTAGAAGTAATTGTTTTAAAGTTTTTTAGAAGTTTTACTGTTTAGAAGTTTTGTTTTTTATAAAGTTTTAGTTCTTAAAAGTGCTGTATTTTAAGAAGTTGTTACTTTTTAGAAGTGTTTTTTACAAGTGAAGAAGAATTAACTACCAAATATGTGTTGTTGTGGTGCACACTGGAATGAAGCTGTGGATAAATAAAGGTTCCCCCATATAAATAAAGTATGTACCATGTGTTGTGTTATAAAATCAAAAAGAAATTTACTTTAATGCAAATGTTCATTATTCTTGAAACATACTGATGAACAAATGAAGTTTGTTGTCAATTTATTAAAATTAATAATCAATTTATTGGATAGTCAATTGATTGATAGGCAATCACACATTCAACCTTCCTCTTCTTATAGTTGCTTGTTGCCAGGGCACAGCACCATGTGGAGATGAGAAGAAGTCACGCAGGTTGTTCCTCACTGCATACGCTGTTCTTCCAGCATTCCTTGCAGCAGTTGATCGTCTTAATGGAGTCTCCTGATCGTATCCTGCAACCTGCCTCCATTCTCCTATACGGATGATAAACAAGAAAATAAATTGTAAGAGTGGGTGGGGTGTATTGTACTCAACATATGAGCTGTGGCAGTGGTCCCCAAACTTTTTCCTGCGAGGGCCACATAACTATTCCCTTCTCTGGTGAGGGGCCGGAAAAGTTTGTAAATGGAAGAAGTGTGACGATTGCAAATGGAAGAAGTGTGATGATTGCAGCAATGCCAAAATGTAAAACTGTATTTTTTCAAATAACCCTATCTGGGTTCTTAACCAAAAATAAACCAAAGAAATAATTAATAAACATTATATGTGGGTACGTCTCGTCTTGTGCAAAGTACGTTTCTGTGGTTTTGGTTCCATTGGCGACACCTACAGGTGATTCTGAGAAACTGTTCATGATGTGAAAATCATCATTGTTCACACCAAACACACATGATTAACAATTATTACATCCACATGGACGCAATTAGAATATAACCTGCAAAAAATATAAAAAACAGAAAGACTGAATAGTTTTGCACAGCTTAAATTCTTGTTTTTTGTTCATTTTTAGCTGTTTTAGCAGTTGAAGAACGTGATGCATGATGGGACAAGACGACGTTCCTCTGTTGCAGGGTATATTTAAATGAAAACAACGTTTTCTTTTTTTTATTCATTCCAGATTTAAAGAACACAAGAAAACTATTTTTTTTTAAAAAACACAAGAAATCCTCTGCTTCCTTTCATTTCATGTATTGTTTCATTTCTTGTTGTTTTTTCTAAATAGTTTTCTTGTGTTCTTTAAATCTGGAATGAATATAAAAATAAAAAAAAATGTTGTATCATGTGGGAATTGAACTCATGAAGTTTGGGACGGAAGGCGAACGCGCTACCCAGTGACCTATCTAGGCATGTTATTATTGCGTGGTCAACTTCTAGTAGAATTATTCATTTTGTGATCTAGTTTATGTTTTACAGTCAGGAAAATTAAGTAGAATTATTCATTTTGTGATGTAGTTTGTGTATTACAGTTAGGAAAATAGGTAGAACTATTCATTCTGTGATGTTGCTTGAAAGTTATCATTGGTTGAACAAACTGTGAAATAGGGGCAGATATAATAAGATTTCATCTTCTTTCTGCTCCCTTCATTTTATCCTACTTGTAATCTTGTATCTGATGAAACTGTCTTGTATTGTTCTTTTAAAATGAATGAATAAACATCAAATCAAATCAAATCAAAACTTCTCATTTAAAAGTGCTTGCCTACGCGTGCCAGACAAAACCTTTTTCCGTGCCTCTCTACCTCACTCAGAAGTGTCTCCAGTTCACAGTCCGTGAAGTTCCTCTTTTTTCCACGTTTCGACATGATTTGCAATAGAGCAATGACAACATTCCTCTCGTGCAGGGCATATTTAAATGAATTTGCATATTTATATAGAGGCGTGTCAAAGGCAGAGTCGGCCACTCTCTCATGTGCGCTCAATTCCACGTTGATTGTGATGTACAAAAGCAATGTGCGTGGATTCCGGCCTACGCACAGTTTGATACATCTGGATTTTTTTGTGCGTACGCCGTTTTCTGGATTTGACCGTACGTCACTTTTCAGTAAGAAGTCCACGCAAGTCTTTGTACATGAGGCCCCAGTTGATGTTGTATTGATCGCCTTTTTTTGATAGAGAAGGCAGTTTATAAAGGTCTATACAAAAGTTGAGAAACAAAGATCATAAAAGAGTCATAACAGTCATAATAGTACTAAAGAATAGTACTAATGATAACTTTTTTCATTCCCAAAAGGTGAATACTGACAATATAATCTCTCTCTCCTAGCTCAGCTGTATCCCACCAAAACAACCTCTTCATTTTTTTTAATAATCTTACCAGGATATGGTCGCATAAGATTTTGATGGAGTGGAAAAGCTGCATCCCCCACAAACACATGCGGACTCTCCACAGTGGTTCCTGGTAGGACATCAGGTGGTGGAAGTTCCAGGGTACTTTTCATCAGCTGTTGCCCAAACACACTCTCCTGGAAGACGCCGCCATCACTCTGACGCCCATATGCTCCCACATCCACCATCGTGAAGCGGTAATGTGCATCACACGCAGCCAGGAGGACAAGAGAGTGGGTCCCTTTGTAATTAAAGTAGTCACTCCCAGATGACGGAGGGCAGCGAATCCTGACGTGTTTACCATCCACTGCTCCTAATAATAAATACAATTTTCAGTGTTTTGAGATATTTCTGGTACTAATAAGTACGTGAATCAACAAGAGACAGAAAGACAAACGAACCAACCTAAAAGGTTAGGAAAATCCCAGATTTGCCAGAAATCACGAGCAATTGCAGTCCACTGATGGCCTGTGGGGAACGCTACAAACTCCGGCTGAAGAGCCGTCCAAATGGCTTGAGATACCTGAAATACAGTAGTACACATAACTCAGTATAAGTATAAGCATATACTATAGTCTTCATTTAATTTAATCTGCTAAAACTTTTGTAATGTATAGCTATTACTGTTACCATAAACTACATGTAATATATATATATATATATATATATATATATATATATATATATATATATATATATATATATATATATATATATATATATATATATATATATATATATATATATATATATATATATATATATATATATATATATATATATATATATATATATATATATATATATATATATATATATATATATATATATATAATATATATATATATATATATATATATATATATATATATATATATATATATATATATATATATATATATATATATATATATATATATATATATATATATATGATATATATATATATATATATATATATATATATATTCACACACACACGTATACATGTACATATATAATTTGTTTATATTTATACAAATATATATACTGCATATTATTTATATACATTTACATTTAAATACACAACTAGTTCATCCGCTGCTGACTTCACTAATAAACATTTAATGTATACAGATCACAGCATCATTTGTTTATTCCATGACTCACCTCCGACATTATTCCTGACACAGTTCTTGTGCCCAGGCGGTAGCTGGCAGCGACACTCTGTTCAGAGCAACCAGTCGCCAAGATGCGCAGCGTGACTGCCACTAGCTCATCAAACTTGAAATCACCGCCCAACTAGCTCATCAAACTTGCTCGAATCCATTCGAAAATATTCGAAATGCTTCTCGCTGTCCATCATTTTCGTGTCCCTAACCAACGTATTAAACTCTCCTTCTTCATCCCTGGTCTCGTTTAATGGCCTTACGTACCACCTTCTTCTTCTCCTACGGTTTCTTAAAAGTAATAACAGGCAAAGCAATTCTTCTTCCTCATCATCTATTGACGCCATTTTGTGACTGAAAAACTAGCGGAAATGACGACACTAAAGGAAATGACGTCAAGAATTTGGAGCGAAAACGCGAGAATTCACGCGAGAACGAAAGCGGAGCTCTGCTGAGAACCGGTTGCGCGCAGCACGCGCGCGTCGAGGGGCGCTGGCAACAGCGCGGAGGTCTGCCTCGCCCTTGAGTGGTCGCGCTTTGGAGCGCGCGCGCACCCACGCCGGTGTTACACGGCAGCTGGAGGTGATTCATGATCTGCGTTTATTGTAGATTTCTCCAAAATGACACGTGAAAGTACACCATATATAACTTGTAGGAGAGTAAAGGCTTCACAGACAAACAGATTGCGCACAATGTGGCGCGCGCAGCGTTTGGAGACTCCAACATCACGTCATGTCATGAAAAGTCTCCACTGAGACGCACAGACCCGTTTCTTCATATCATCTATTAAATAAACAAAGATCTATGTTCAACCAAACATCTAAGTTCCTCTGTGTTTACAGTAATTATGGTAATAAACCCGTGCGCAAAGTTAATATTTTCACTCAGAATGAATGGATGAGCTGGCGCACCAAAGCAGGGTGTGCGCGCACACACAAATCCGACACACAATCACTCGTTCTTTGTGTGATAAACACATTTTATTACTATTCTTACTTAGGATTATTTTCCTCACTCATATTATATTAAATTCATTATTTTCCTGAATCTAGAAATAATTTCTGATCGCGCAGGGATCAAACAAACATGTCCTTCACACATGCAGGAAGTAATTTGCATCTGTTTAACATATGTAAATGAAGGCGTGTCAGGGGAGGTGTCTCACGTGCGCTCAGTTCCACGTTGGTTGTGATGTACAAAAGGAATGTGCGTGGATTCCGGTGTACGCACAGTTTGATACATCTGGATTGTTTTGTGCGTACACACTTTTCTGGATTTGACCGTGCGGCACTTTTCAGTAGGAAATCCACGCAAGTCTTTGTACATGAGGCCCCAGGTGACATGAAAGGTACCAACTATTTGTAAAGAAAGTTTCAAGAAATGAAACCATTTGCAGTTGACTCAATTTTGCTTTGAGCAGTCCAACAGAGTTGTGTCTTCCTTCAACTTATTTTTCTCGATTTAACGTTAACAAGACGTAATGTCTTATGGTTGTTGTTAGTTTAAACTAAAATCAAAGCAAGTTGCCGTGACCCGGATTCGAACCGGGGTTGCTGCGGCCACAACGCAGAGTACTCACCACTATACGATCACGGCTGTTTACACTTTACTGAATAATTCATGAGTTATGTGCATTTCACGATAGTGTTCAACATTTACACTATTAATGTTTTACACACCTGGTAACATCAAAGGTACCAACTATTTGTAAAGAAAGTTTCAAGAAATGAAACCATTTGCACTTGACTCCATTTTGCTTTGAGCAGTCCATCAGAGTTGTGTCTTCTTTCAACTTATTTTTATTCACTTAAAGAGGGACTCACCCTACTGTGAAACGGTAGCTCCGCCCCCAGACCAAATTCAAAAACCTCATGAAAATGGGAGTATCGAGAGACAAGGAGGGAAGGAGGTGGGTGGGTGTGCTGCGTTCACGCCCCCTCTAGCAACAAACTAAAACAAACTAAAACTCTAGCAAACAACTTACAGCAAGCAACAACAAAGAATAAATATGTAGATGTATATATCTATTCTCATCCGATCCATCCAAAACAAAAGGCTTAAAAAAAAGAAGAAAATAATACTATAAGGTATACCGTGACCGGGAATTGAACCTGGGTCTGTCGGATCCCAAACCCGTTCCTACACCACTGCCCCATCTTGGCATTCATGCATCAATTGGCCATCGCACAATCAGAAAACAAATACAACCAAATAGTTTCGATGAAGTGGAAAGTATTCTTACAATACACCAGTTAAAATATACAAATAACTAGTGCCATTCCGAAAACTATAATATGCTTTGTTGCAGAGCTTTTCCGGAGTGCAATGTACCACTTCCATGTAGCCTAAGGTATGAACTGCAGCAGGACCTTCTCATCTCTAGAGGGGATTGGCTCTGCTTGAACCACTTTCGTGACGTCAGAGTGAGAAAACACGTCACTGTGAGAATCGTAGGCCAATAAGAAAATTAAGGTGCAATTCCTCTGTTCAACCCATAGGATAACCGTAAACACGTTTTTAGACCAAATATTGTCGATTTAAACTATTACGCAAAAATATATGAAGATTAACACATACATAGTGCTATACAACATTTTAGACACATTCTAGGGAGTTTATCAGCTAAAAAAAGTTAATTTTGAGTTTAGTTCCTCTTTAACGTTAACAAGACCTAACATCTTATGGTTGTTGTTAGTTTAAAGGTGAAGTCTGCAGTTTCTGTAGAACATCAGCACTTAGAAAAAATTTCAACAAGCAAAGCATTCTGATCCCTCCCCCTCAGAGCCATATATGGCTCTGCCCCCTTGTGGTCTGTTGAAATTCAAATTCAAGCTCTGTTTTTATTGGCTGATTCAAATTCAAGCTCGGTTTTTATTGGCTGGTTACAAAGTTTTTTTTCAGAGATTACCTCTCTAACATCAATCTAGTGACAGAGTGAAGAAATATGTTAAAAATATATTGTTAGAAAAGTTACATATAGCAGCTTTAAACTAAAATCAAAGCAAGTTGCCGTGACCCGGATTCGAACCGGGGTTGCTGCGGCCACAACGCAGAGTACTCACCACTATACGATCACGGCTGTTTACACTTTACTGAATAATTCATGAGTTATGTGCATTTCACGATAGTGTTCAACATGTCCACTATTAATGCTTTACACACCTAACATCAAAGGTACCAACTATTTGTAAAGAAAGTTTCAAGAAATGAAACCATTTGCACTTGACTCAATTTTGCTTTGAGCAGTCCAACAGAGTTGTGTCTTCCTTCAACTTATTTTTCTCGATTTAACGTTAACAAGACGTAATGTCTTATGGTTGTTGTTAGTTTAAACTAAAATCAGAGCAAGTTGCCGTGACCCGGATTCGAACCGGGGTTGCTGCGGCCACAACGCAGAGTACTCACCACTATACGATCACGGCTGTTTACACTTTACTGAATAATTCATGAGTTATGTGCATTTCACGATAGTGTTCAACATTTACACTATTAATGTTTTACACACCTGGTAACATCAAAGGTACCAACTATTTGTAAAGAAAGTTTCAAGAAATGAAACCATTTGCACTTGACTCCATTTTGCTTTGAGCAGTCCATCAGAGTTGTGTCTTCTTTCAACTTATTTTTATTCACTTAAAGAGGGACTCACCCTACTGTGAAACGGTAGCTCCGCCCCCAGACCAAATTCAAAAACCTCATGAAAATGGGAGTATCGAGAGACAAGGAGGGAAGGAGGTGGCTGGGTGTGCTGCGTTCACGCCCCCTCTAGCAACAAACTAAAACAAACTAAAACTCTAGCAAACAACTTACAGCAAGCAACAACAAAGAATAAATATGTAGATGTATATATCTATTCTCATCCGATCTATCCAAACCAAAAGGCTTAAAAAAAAAAAGAAAATAATACTATAAGGTATACCGTGACCGGGAATTGAACCTGGGTCTGTCAGATCCCAAACCCGTTCCTACACCACTGCCCCATCTTGGCATTCATGCATCAATTGGCCATCGCACAATCAGAAAACAAATACAACCAAATAGTTTCGATGAAGTGGAAAGTATTCTTACAATACACCAGTTAAAATATACAAATAACTAGTGCCATTCCGAAAACTATAATATGCTTTGTTGCAGAGCTTTTCCGGAGTGCAATGTACCACTTCCATGTAGCCTAAGGTATGAACTGCAGCAGGACCTTCTCATCTCTAGAGGGGATTGGCTCTGCTTGAACCACTTTCGTGACGTCAGAGTGAGAAAACACGTCACTGTGAGAATCGTAGGCCAATAAGAAAATTAAGGTGCAATTCCTCTGTTCAACCCATAGGATAACCGTAAACACGTTTTTAGACCAAATATTGTCGATTTAAACTATTACGCAAAAATATATGAAGATTAACACATACATAGTGCTATACAACATTTTAGACACATTCTAGGGAGTTTATCAGCTAAAAAAAGTTAATTTTGAGTTTAGTTCCTCTTTAACGTTAACAAGACCTAACATCTTATGGTTGTTGTTAGTTTAAAGGTGAAGTCTGCAGTTTCTGTAGAACATCAGCACTTAGAAAAAATTTCAACAAGCAAAGCATTCTGATCCCTCCCCCTCAGAGCCATATATGGCTCTGCCCCCTTGTGGTCTGTTGAAATTCAAATTCAAGCTCTGTTTTTATTGGCTGATTCAAATTCAAGCTCGGTTTTTATTGGCTGGTTACAAACTTTGTTTTTATTGGCTGGAAAATGGCGGGTCACTTTTTCTTTTTAGAAATGCTTATTTACCACCTGGAGAAGCAAGGGGACAATATTTTTTTAAAGTTTTTTTTCAGAGATTACCTCTCTAACATCAATCTAGTGACAGAGTGAAGAAATATGTTAAAAATATATTGCTAGAAAAGTTACATATAGCAGCTTTAAACTAAAATCAAAGCAAGTTGCCGTGACCCGGATTCGAACCGGGGTTGCTGCGGCCACAACGCAGAGTACTCACCACTATACGATCACGGCTGTTTACACTTTACTGAATAATTCATGAGTTATGTGCATTTCACAATAGTGTTAGACATGTCCACTATTAATGTTTTACACACCTGGTGACATGAAAGGTACCAACTATTTGTAAAGAAAGTTTCAAGAAATGAAATAATTTGCGCTTGACTCCATTTTGCTTTGAGCAGTCCAACAGAGTTGTGTCTTCCTTCAACTTATTTTTCTCGATTTAACGTTAACAAGACGTAATGTCTTATGGTTGTTGTTAGTTTAAACTAAAATTAGAGCAAGTTGCCGTGACCCGGATTCGAACCGGGGTTGCTGCGGCCACAACGCAGAGTACTAACCACTATACGATCACGGCTGTTTACACTTTACTGAATAATTCATGAGTTATGTGCATTTCACAATAGTGTTCAACATTTACACTATTAATGCTTTACACACCTAACATCAAAGGTACCAACTATTTGTAAAGAAAGTTTCAAGAAATGAAATAATTTGCGCTTGGCTCCATTTTGCTTTGAGCAGTCCATCAGAGTTGTGTCTTCCTTCAACTTATTTTTCTCGATTTAACGTTAACAAGATGTGACGTCTTATGGTTGTTAGTTTAAACTAAAATTAGAGCAAGTTGCCGTGACCCGGATTCGAACAGGGGTTGCTGCGGCCACAACGCAGAGTACTCACCACTATACGATCACGGCTGTTTACACTTTACTGAATAATTCATGAGTTATGTGCATTTCACAATAGTGTTCAACATTTACACTATTAATGCTTTACACACCTAACATCAAAGGTACCAACTATTTGTAAAGAAAGTTTCAAGAAATGAAATAATTTGCGCTTGGCTCCATTTTGCTTTGAGCAGTCCATCAGAGTTGTGTCTTCCTTCAACTTATTTTTCTCGATTTAACGTTAACAAGACGTAATGTCTTATGGTTGTTAGTTTAAACTAAAATTAAAGCAAGTTGCCGTGACCCGGATTCGAACCGGGGTTGCTGCGGCCACAACGCAGAGTACTAACCACTATACGATCACGGCTGTTTACACTTTACTGAATAATTCATGAGTTATGTGCATTTCACAAAAGTGTTCAATATATCCACTATTAATGTTTTACACACCTGGTGACATCAAAGGTACCAACTATTTGTAAAGAAAGTTTCAAGAAATGAAATAATTTGAGCTTGACTCAATTTTGCTTTGAGCAGTCCAACAGAGTTGTGTCTTCCTTCAACTTATTTTTCTCGATTTAACGTTAACAAGACGTAATGTCTTATGGTTGTTGTTAGTTTAAACTAAAATTAGAGCAAGTTGCCGTGACCCGGATTCGAACCGGGGTTGCTGCGGCCACAACGCAGAGTACTCACCACTATACGATCACGGCTGTTTACACTTTACTGAATAATTCATGAGTTATGTGCATTTCACAATAGTGTTCAACATGTCCACTATTAATGTTTTACACACCTGGTGACATCAAAGGTACCAACTATTTGTAAAGAAAGTTTCAAGAAATGAAACCATTTGCACTTGACTCCATTTTGCTTTGAGCAGTCCATCAGAGTTGTGTCTTCTTTCAACTTATTTTTATTCACTTAAAGAGGGACTCACCCTACTGTGAAACGGTAGCTCCGCCCCCAGACCAAATTCAAAAACCTCATGAAAATGGGAGTATCGAGAGACAAGGAGGGAAGGAGGTGGCTGGGTGTGCTGCGTTCACGCCCCCTCTAGCAACAAACTAAAACAAACTAAAACTCTAGCAAACAACTTACAGCAAGCAACAACAAAGAATAAATATGTAGATGTATATATCTATTCTCATCCGATCTATCCAAAACAAAAGGCTTAAAAAAAAGAAGAAAATAATACTATAAGGTATACCGTGACCGGGAATTGAACCTGGGTCTGTCGGATCCCAAACCCGTTCCTACACCACTGCCCCATCTTGGCATTCATGCATCAATTGGCCATCGCACAATCAGAAAACAAATACAACCAAATAGTTTCGATGAAGTGGAAAGTATTCTTACAATACACCAGTTAAAATATACAAATAACTAGTGCCATTCCGAAAACTATAATATGCTTTGTTGCAGAGCTTTTCCGGAGTGCAATGTACCACTTCCATGTAGCCTAAGGTATGAACTGCAGCAGGACCTTCTCATCTCTAGAGGGGATTGGCTCTGCTTGAACCACTTTCGTGACGTCAGAGTGAGAAAACACGTCACTGTGAGAATCGTAGGCCAATAAGAAAATTAAGGTGCAATTCCTCTGTTCAACCCATAGGATAACCGTAAACACGTTTTTAGACCAAATATTGTCGATTTAAACTATTACGCAAAAATATATGAAGATTAACACATACATAGTGCTATACAACATTTTAGACACATTCTAGGGAGTTTATCAGCTAAAAAAAGTTAATTTTGAGTTTAGTTCCTCTTTAACGTTAACAAGACCTAACATCTTATGGTTGTTGTTAGTTTAAAGGTGAAGTCTGCAGTTTCTGTAGAACATCAGCACTTAGAAAAAATTTCAACAAGCAAAGCATTCTGATCCCTCCCCCTCAGAGCCATATATGGCTCTGCCCCCTTGTGGTCTGTTGAAATTCAAATTCAAGCTCTGTTTTTATTGGCTGATTCAAATTCAAGCTCGGTTTTTATTGGCTGGTTACAAACTTTGTTTTTATTGGCTGGAAAATGGCGGGTCACTTTTTCTTTTTAGAAATGCTTATTTACCACCTGGAGAAGCAAGGGGACAATATTTTTTTAAAGTTTTTTTTCAGAGATTACCTCTCTAACATCAATCTAGTGACAGAGTGAAGAAATATGTTAAAAATATATTGCTAGAAAAGTTACATATAGCAGCTTTAAACTAAAATCAAAGCAAGTTGCCGTGACCCGGATTCGAACCGGGGTTGCTGCGGCCACAACGCAGAGTACTCACCACTATACGATCACGGCTGTTTACACTTTACTGAATAATTCATGAGTTATGTGCATTTCACAATAGTGTTAGACATGTCCACTATTAATGTTTTACACACCTGGTGACATGAAAGGTACCAACTATTTGTAAAGAAAGTTTCAAGAAATGAAATAATTTGCGCTTGACTCCATTTTGCTTTGAGCAGTCCAACAGAGTTGTGTCTTCCTTCAACTTATTTTTCTCGATTTAACGTTAACAAGACGTAATGTCTTATGGTTGTTGTTAGTTTAAACGCAAATTAGAGCAAGTTGCCGTGACCCGGATTCGAACCGGGGTTGCTGCGGCCACAACGCAGAGTACTAACCACTATACGATCACGGCTGTTTACACTTTACTGAATAATTCACGAGTTATGTGCATTTCACGATAGTGTTCAACATGTCCACTATTAATGCTTTACACACCTAACATCAAAGGTACCAACTATTTGTAAAGAAAGTTTCAAGAAATGAAATAATTTGAGCTTGACTCAATTTTGCTTTGAGCAGTCCAACAGAGTTGTGTCTTCCTTCAACTTATTTTTCTCGATTTAACGTTAACAAGACGTAATGTCTTATGGTTGTTGTTAGTTTAAACTAAAATTAGAGCAAGTTGCCGTGACCCGGATTCGAACCGGGGTTGCTGCGGCCACAACGCAGAGTACTCACCACTATACGATCACGGCTGTTTACACTTTACTGAATAATTCATGAGTTATGTGCATTTCACAATAGTGTTCAACATTTACACTATTAATGCTTTACACACCTAACATCAAAGGTACCAACTATTTGTAAAGAAAGTTTCAAGAAATGAAATAATTTGCGCTTGGCTCCATTTTGCTTTGAGCAGTCCATCAGAGTTGTGTCTTCCTTCAACTTATTTTTCTCGATTTAACGTTAACAAGACGTAATGTCTTATGGTTGTTAGTTTAAACTAAAATTAAAGCAAGTTGCCGTGACCCGGATTCGAACCGGGGTTGCTGCGGCCACAACGCAGAGTACTAACCACTATACGATCACGGCTGTTTACACTTTACTGAATAATTCATGAGTTATGTGCATTTCACAAAAGTGTTCAACATATCCACTATTAATGTTTTACACACCTGGTGACATCAAAGGTACCAACTATTTGTAAAGAAAGTTTCAAGAAATGAAATAATTTGAGCTTGACTCAATTTTGCTTTGAGCAGTCCAACAGAGTTGTGTCTTCCTTCAACTTATTTTTCTCGATTTAACGTTAACAAGACGTAATGTCTTATGGTTGTTGTTAGTTTAAACTAAAATTAGAGCAAGTTGCCGTGACCCGGATTCGAACCGGGGTTGCTGCGGCCACAACGCAGAGTACTAACCACTATACGATCACGGCTGTTTACACTTTACTGAATAATTCATGAGTTATGTGCATTTCACAATAGTGTTCAACATGTCCACTATTAATGTTTTACACACCTGGTGACATCAAAGGTACCAACTATTTGTAAAGAAAGTTTCAAGAAATGAAATAATTTGCAGTTGACTCAATTTTGCTTTGAGCAGTCCAACAGAGTTGTGTCTTCCTTCAACTTATTTTTCTCGATTTAACGTTAACAAGACGTAATGTCTTATGGTTGTTGTTAGTTTAAACTAAAATTAGAGCAAGTTGCCGTGACCCGGATTCGAACCGGGGTTGCTGCGGCCACAACGCAGAGTACTCACCACTATACGATCACGGCTGTTTACACTTTACTGAATAATTCATGAGTTATGTGCATTTCACGATAGTGTTCAACATTTACACTATTAATGTTTTACACACCTGGTAACATCAAAGGTACCAACTATTTGTAAAGAAAGTTTCAAGAAATGAAACCATTTGCACTTGACTCCATTTTGCTTTGAGCAGTCCATCAGAGTTGTGTCTTCTTTCAACTTATTTTTATTCACTTAAAGAGGGACTCACCCTACTGTGAAACGGTAGCTCCGCCCCCAGACCAAATTCAAAAACCTCATGAAAACTTTGGTTACGTACTGTAACCCCAGATTATATGAATGCAGGCAGAGCCCTTTAAGCCACGCCCTAGTGGTGATTGGCGCGAAGCGCAGGGGTAAACCCACTAGGGCGTGGCTTAAAGGGCGACAGCCTGCATGAAATATAATGGGAGTATGGAGAGACAAGGAGGGAAGGAGGTGGCTGGGTGTGCTGCGTTCACGCCCCCTCTAGCAACAAACTAAAACAAACTAAAACTCTAGCAAACAACTTACAGCAAGCAACAACAAAGAATAAATATGTAGATGTATATATCTATTCTCATCCGATCTATCCAAACCAAAAGGCTTAAAAAAAAAGAAGAAAATAATACTATAAGGTATACCGTGACCGGGAATTGAACCTGGGTCTGTCAGATCCCAAACCCGTTCCTACACCACTGCCCCATCTTGGCATTCATGCATCAATTGGCCATCGCACAATCAGAAAACAAATACAACCAAATAGTTTCGATGAAGTGGAAAGTATTCTTACAATACACCAGTTAAAATATACAAATAACTAGTGCCATTCCGAAAACTATAATATGCTTTGTTGCAGAGCTTTTCCGGAGTGCAATGTACCACTTCCATGTAGCCTAAGGTATGAACTGCAGCAGGACCTTCTCATCTCTAGAGGGGATTGGCTCTGCTTGAACCACTTTCGTGACGTCAGAGTGAGAAAACACGTCACTGTGAGAATCGTAGGCCAATAAGAAAATTAAGGTGCAATTCCTCTGTTCAACCCATAGGATAACCGTAAACACGTTTTTAGACCAAATATTGTCGATTTAAACTATTACGCAAACATATATGAAGATTAACACATACATAGTGCTATACAACATTTTAGACACATTCTAGGGAGTTTATCAGCTAAAAAAAGTTAATTTTGAGTTTAGTTCCTCTTTAACGTTAACAAGACCTAACATCTTATGGTTGTTGTTAGTTTAAAGGTGAAGTCTGCAGTTTCTGTAGAACATCAGCACTTAGAAAAAATTTCAACAAGCAAAGCATTCTGATCCCTCCCCCTCAGAGCCATATATGGCTCTGCCCCCTTGTGGTCTGTTGAAATTCAAATTCAAGCTCTGTTTTTATTGGCTGATTCAAATTCAAGCTCGGTTTTTATTGGCTGGTTACAAACTTTGTTTTTATTGGCTGGAAAATGGCGGGTCACTTTTTCTTTTTAGAAATGCTTATTTACCACCTGGAGAAGCAAGGGGACAATATTTTTTTAAAGTTTTTTTCAGAGATTACCTCTCTAACATCAATCTAGTGACAGAGTGAAGAAATATGTTAAAAATATATTGCTAGAAAAGTTACATATAGCAGCTTTAAACTAAAATCAAAGCAAGTTGCCGTGACCCGGATTCGAACCGGGGTTGCTGCGGCCACAACGCAGAGTACTCACCACTATACGATCACGGCTGTTTACACTTTACTGAATAATTCATGAGTTATGTGCATTTCACAATAGTGTTAGACATGTCCACTATTAATGTTTTACACACCTGGTGACATGAAAGGTACCAACTATTTGTAAAGAAAGTTTCAAGAAATGAAATAATTTGCGCTTGACTCCATTTTGCTTTGAGCAGTCCAACAGAGTTGTGTCTTCCTTCAACTTATTTTTCTCGATTTAACGTTAACAAGACGTAATGTCTTATGGTTGTTGTTAGTCCATCCATCCATTTCCATCCATCCATTTTCTTCCGCTTATCCGGGGTCGGGTCGCGGGGGTAGCAGCCTAAGTAGGGAGGCCCAGACTTCCCTCTCCCCAGCCACTTGGAGCAGCTCCTCTGGGGGAATCCCAAGGCGTTCCCAGGCCAGCCGAGAAACATAGTCCCTCCAGCGTATCCTGGGTCTTCCTCTGGGTCTCCTCCCGGTGGGACATGCCCGGAACACCTCACCAGGGAGGCGTCCAGGAGGCATCCTAACCAGATGCCCGAGCCACCTCAACTGGCTCCTCTCGATGTGGAGAAGCAGCGGCTCTACTCCGAGTCCCTCCCGGATGACTGAGCTTCTCACCCTATCTCTAAGGGAGAGTCCAGCCACCCTGCGGAGAAAACTCATTTCAGCCGCTTGTATCCGAGATCTTGTTCTTTCGGTCATAACCCAAAGCTCATGACCATAGATGAGGGTGGGAACGTAGATCGATCGGTAAATTGAGAGCTTTGCCTTTTGACTCAGCTCTCTCTTCACCACGACAGACCGGTACAGCGCCCGCTTCACTGCGGACGCTGCACCTATCCGCCTATCGATCTCACGCTCCAGTTTTCCCTCATTCGTGAACAAGATCCCGAGATACTTAAACTCCTCCACTTGGGTAAGGACCTCCTCCCCGACCCGGAGAGGGCACGCTACCCTTTTCCGGCTCAAGACCATGGCCTCGGATTTGGAGGAACTGATCCTCATCCCGGCCGCATCACATTCAGCTGCAAACCGCTCCAGCGAAAGCTGTAGATCACGAGCTGATGAAGCCAATAGGACCATATCATCTGCAAAAAACAGAGAAGCGATTCTAAGGCCACCAAAACGGATCCTCTCAACACCTTGGCTGCGCCTAGAAATTCTGTCCATAAAAGTTATAAACAGAATCGGTGACAAAGGGCAACCTTGGCGGAGTCCAACTCTCACCGGAAACGAGCCTGACTTACTGCCGGCAATGCGGACCAAGCTCTGACACCGGTCGTACAGGGACCTAACAGCCCATATCAATGGGCCTGGTACCCCATACTCCCGGAGTACCCGCCACAGAACCCCCCGAGGGACGCGGTCGAATGCCTTTTCCAAGTCTACAAAGCACATGTAAACTGGTTGGGCAAACTCCCACGCACCCTCCAGGACCCTGTTGAGGGTGTAGAGCTGGTCTAGTGTTCCACGACCAGGACGAAAACCACACTGCTCCTCCTGAATCCGAGGTTCGACTATCCGACGGACCCTCCTCTCCAGAACCCCTGAATAGACCTTACCAGGGAGGCTTAAGAGTGTGATCCCTCTATAGTTGGAACACACCCTACGGTCCCCCTTTTTGAATAGGGGAACCACCACCCCAGTCTGCCAATCCAAGGGAACTGCCCCCGATGTCCACGCGATATTGCAGAGTCGCGTAAGCCAACACAACCCCACAACATCCAGAGCCCTAAGGAACTCAGGACGAATCTCATCCACCCCCGGAGCCTTGCCACCGCGGAGCTTTTTAACCACCTCGGCGACCTCAGCACCAGAGATTGGAGAGCCCGACCCAAAGTCCCCAGGCTCCGCTTCCTCAGTGGAAGACGTGCCAGTAGGATTGAGGAGGTCTTCGAAGTATTCCGCCCACCGACTCACAACATCCCGAGTTGAGGTCAACAGCACGCCATCCCCACCATAAATGGTGTTGGTCGCGTACCGCTTTCCCCCCCTGAGACGCCGGATGGTGGACCAGAATCGCCTCGAAGCCGTACGGAAGTCATTCTCCATGGCCTCTCCGAACTCCTCCCACGCCCGAGTTTTTGCCTCAGCAACCACCCGAGCCGCATGCCGCTTGGACTGCCGGTACCTATCTGCTGCTTCCGGGGTCCCACAGGCCAAAAAGGCCCAATAGGACTCCTTCTTCAGCTTGACAGCATCCCTCACCGCCGGTGTCCACCACCGGGTTCGAGGGTTGCCACCACGACAGGCACCAACAACCTTGCGGCCACAACTCCGATAAGCTGCCTCGACAATAGAGGCGCGGAACATGGCCCACTCGGGCTCAATGTCCCCCGCCTCCCTCGGAACGTGTTCAAAGCTCTCCCGGAGGTGGGAGTTAAAGCTCCGTCTTACGGGAGACTCTGCCAGACGTTCCCAGCAGACCCTCACAATACGTTTGGGTCTGCCAGGTCTGACCGGCATCCTCCCCCACCATCGGAGCCAACTCACCACCAGGTAGTGGTCAGTTGACAGCTCCGCCCCTCTCTTCACCCGAGTGTCCAGGACATGCGGCCGCAGATCAGATGAGACGACAACAAAGTCGATCATCGAACTGCGACCTAGGGTGTCCTGGTGCCAAGAGCACATATGGACACCCTTATGCCTGAACATGGTGTTCGTTATGGACAATCCATGACGAGCACAGAAGTCCAACAACAGAACACCACTCGGGTTCAGATCAGGGGGGCCGTTCCTCCCAACCACACCCCTCCAGGTCTCACTGTCATTGCCCACGTGAGCGTTGAAGTCCCCCAGCAGAACAAGGGAGTCCCCAGGAGGCGCACCCTCCAATACCCCCTCCAAGGACTCCAAAAAGGGTGGGTAATCTGCGCTGCCGTTCGGCGCATAGGCACAAACAACAGTCAGAGCCCGTCCCCCCACACGTAGGCGAAGGGAGGCTACCCTCTCGTTCACCGGGGTGAACCCCAACGTACAGGCACCA
>JBBPBX010006129.1:0-18822 GCA_038048925.1 Garcialebias charrua
ATGTTCATTAGTGTTGGCATTTTTTCCTCTAGAAGACCGGTACAATGTTTTAAGTTACCTTTGTGTTGCTGTTGTCATTGTCACCAGTTTAGTTTTACAGATTCAAAGGCAGTTTTTAAGCCAAAGCTGGCATTGTTAAATGGTTGAACAGAAATTTGGTATACCTGCTGTAAATAATAATTGTGAGGGGTTGTAATAAATAGTTGACAAAGAGCTTTACTTTGCATTTATAGTACAACAATAAAAACTAATAGTAGTTGTTCCTGAGATCTTTAATTGGCTTATTTGAAAACGTTAACTGACAAATAGTATTCAGGCCAGGTAACACCATTTCAATATGTTGGTTCAAAACCCATGTAAGACACAGTTTAGTCTCAAAACAGATTTGCTCTGTCTGTGAATCACCCCATTGTTGCCATGGTGTGTTGACTGTAATCACCTGTGATGAAAGTGAAATTATTAAAAGGTGTGCCTTAAATAAAAAAATTATTTCTTTGAAACATTTGATTTGTGTTTTATTCTAACTTAATACTTTCAAATTTTCAGTACAATTAGTTGTGTGTGTGCTTGAATATCCAGCAGCCCCAATGCATTGCTGCCCCCTAGTGGTAAATGACGTATCGTGAGTAAATGCAGCCTTCACATGAAATAACACAAAACTGAAATCAATAAGCTAAATATTTTAACAGAATTTATGACAGTTCATGCAAAAAGTAATAAATGGACTGCCTTGTTAATAAACCATCTGGCCATCACTGTATACTTGTCCCATCATGCTTGTCTTGCCCTCAAATGACCACTCCCTCAGGCCATCCAGAGGTTACATTCCCCATATTTCCTCCACAGCAGACATAGCTGAGGCAGCATTTTCCCACATCAATGGGGGACGGGTTACTTGATAAATGTGTCCACATTCTGTCAAGCAGCACCACAGATCAGCCAAACCTCAGTTTAAAAGAGAAGCATATTAGAACAATGTTTACAGTAATCTGAAAGGTACGATCCACATTTGACAAACTTTGTTGCAATAAAAGCTGTGACAATATAAGGTGGTGGTTGGGTTAAAAGCAGAGACTAATTTCGTCTTGTATGGAAACATACACAGATGACAAATGTGACATTATTATTATTATTAATTTGCAGTTTCATTATATATTGATTCCCCTAGAAGACATTGCATTCAAATAGATGCAGTATCTCCTGGGGGAAGAATCATGTGTGTTATTTCAATCAGGTGAACCATGTAATTAAGATTTACAACTAAATGTGTGTAACGATCCATGGCATGAAGAACTCTTATACAGGAAACAGGGAGTGTGGTCAGGCAGGACGATGTAAGCAAAGCTACTTTTTAGTCAAACGCAAAAAAGGCTTGAGTATAGACTGAAGGGCTGCAGGCAATGAACTGCTAGTGCACTGACTGGAAACCTAATTCAGGTGTAAAACAAAAACAGGAAGAATACCAAGTCCAAAAAAGGCAGATGCTTCAAAATAAAACAGGTAGAAAGTCAATAATGACAAAATCATAAAACTTGAATCAGTAGTAAAAAAAAAATGAACGTGTAAACATTTTATAAGACCAAAGGAAAAGAACATCATGTCAACATCATGTAGATCAGTGTTTTTCAACCACTGTGCCGTGGCACACTAGTGTGCCGCGAGTGATCGTCAGGTGTGCCGCGGAAATTATCCAATTTCACTTAACTGGTCTAAAAATATTTTTTTAAACGAATTAATTATCTAATAATATGCCATTTTCGAATGTCTGTGCTGTAGTAGTGTCTAGCGGCGTAATCATGTAATTTCCTTATCACTAGATAGATGGCAGTATGGAACATAGCATTGCACATTAAAACAAGAAAAGTAGTGATGCATGAACGTGACATGTAGCAGTGACAGCATTGCATTCTAGCTAGCTGCTAGCAAGACTATGGCAGTGATGGAAAAGTTTTTGAAAAGAAAAAATACTAACTCCGATCTGGTCCCTGGACAAAATTCGGACCCAGATGTAGGCCTAGTATAAATCAGAAGAAGGCAGATATCGTGAGCTCGAGACAGTACAGTGAGAGTTAAATTTCGTTTTGATTTACTTTTACCGGGGACGCAACGACACAGACTCCGTTGTGCTTGGTATGCGGTGAGAAGCTGTTTATTTCATTCCTATTCAAGACACTTTGATAAGAATGACTATATATTTAATATAGGCGGATACAGAGTATCTTTGTTTACAATTTTGGTTGGTGGTGTGCCTCGTGATTTTTTCAATGAAAACACTGTGCCTTGGCTCAAAAAAGGTTGAAAAACACTGATGTAGATCACGTGTCAAACTCAAGGCCTGGTGGCTAAATGTGGCCCTCATTGACATCATATCTAGCCTGCAAGATAATATTTTAAATGTAAAATACTTTTATCACATTTTTTATTTATTTTTTAGTAATCTTTTATTATGATGTCAAAAGTGCAACTAATAACATCAAATGAGACCAATCAAACTCTTGTTAAGGAACCTGCAACCAAAAAAAGATGCTGGATATCTAAAGTGAGTGTAGATTCTGAAGCCAGCCCTTCGTTTGAAAACAGTTTTTAACGTTGACCCCCTTTTGTAAGTGAGTTTGACACCACTGATGTAGATAGTTTTAATTATTGTCCAAGTTGATTATGAAGTTATGCTATAATCCCAAAGTATTAGTTGTACACATATGCGTCAAATGAATGGGAATCCTTATTTAAATTTTAAAGAGATATAAATTTATATGGAAATTTTTTCATTCAACCTTTATTTATACAGGCTAGCCTCGTTGAGTCACGGGGACTCATTTACAAGAGGGACCTGTCTCACTCACACCAAACAACCATCCACTCTCACACTCACACCTAGGGTCAATTTAGAGTCACCAATCAGCCTAACAAGCATGTTTTTTGGTCTGTGGGAGGAAACCGGAGTACCCGGAGGAAACCCACGCATGCACGGGGAGAACATGCAAACTCCACCCAGAAAGGCCCCGGACCGGGATTTGAACCGGCAACCTTCTCGCTGAGAGGCAGCAGCTCTACCAGTTGTGCCACCGTGCTGCCCAAAAATGTATATATATATATACAGTATATATTACACTGTATGTATTTTTTTTCTTTTGGTTCCTCCCTTTTTAGGAGTTACCACAGCGGACTAAGTCACACAAAGACTTGGCAAATGAGGGTGGAGACAGGTGTAGGTGCTTCACCAATCCCACCCACATTTTGATGTTGTCAGTCCGGGGAACTGAAGCAACCTTCTGATCACAGGCTTACCTTCTCCAACCTCTGGGCCACCATGCCCCTTGTATATACTTGAGGATTGTGTATGTATGTATAAATAACTATTTTATTACAGTATATATAAATATATACATAAATTTATATAAAAAATATATATACTGTATATATATATATACAATTATATTATGATATTATTATATACTCCGGTTTCCTCCCACAGACCGAAAACATGCATGTTAGGCTGATTGGTAACTCTAAATTATCCCTAGTGAATAGCTGTTTGTCTCGTTTGTCTCTATGTGTCCCTGTGATGGACTTGCGACCCGTCCAGGGTGTACCCCGCCCCTCACACAGTGATTGCTGGACATATATCACCGGCGACTCCTGTGATCCAAAATAGAAGAAGTGGGTAAAAGTCAATGAATGGATGGATGGATGGATATTATTATATAACTCTAATATATTCAAGTGATAAATGAATACAATTGTTCATGTGTCTTATTAAGCTTATTAGTGTTAAATGCAATTGTGTGTGTGTGTTGAAATGAGGCATTGACATCAAAGAAGAGACATCAGTTGCAACTTGTTTATTCAGGAAACAAATGATACTACCACTTCTTCAGTCTGTCTTCTCAGGGTTTCAATTAAACAGTAACAAAAGGAGACAAAACAGTAACAAAGGTTCTCAAAGTAACATAAATACAACAAAATATCACTGCCTCAGTCTGCCAAATAAAAACAACTTGTCTTCAACCCCTCCCCAATAACAAGGCAAAAACAAAACTATAAAGTAAAAAAATTCCCAATACTGCACTGCAATCCTCTCCCTTAGCAGAAAACAGCAGAGATGTAAAAACAAGCTGTGATGCCTTCCCTGATTAGGCTGATGATGACTGCACTGGTTGTACTGGCCTGCAAAGAGAATGGTGGCTTTGAGCTTGTCCTAAAGTGGGAGCCCAGACGGCTGAGAATGAAAGAAACCAGTAAAGCTGGAGGTAAAGCACCACTATCTGAAAGCAAGTTGTATTCTTTAATTAGGTCGTTGCATCTGCAAGGCTTTTCATTACAAGTTGCTACAAAGACATTACAAATCGTTAATTCCTGCTCCTCCTGGTTTGCTCGCCAATTTGTTTGGACAATATGATTGCAGAATTACAGGAGCAGTCATTGTACTAGAAGCAAACAAAAATGACGGTTTCTTGCAATGTTTTCTTTCTTTCTTTCTTTTAAGCAGGGCTACAGATCAGAAAAATAAAAATAAACTGACAGAAACAATTTGGAGACCGAATAGTAAAATCACTTCTAATATTTCCTTTTATGCCATTAATCAAAACATTACATTGAGAGGACGTTTTTCATTGAACACTTCTAAGGAGGAGGCGGATCATGGAACAGGTCGCCCATATTTATGTGGCCCATGCAGGTCCATGTCCAGCAGCTTTCCTGCTTTCAGAGGCAACACGTATTCGTCTTGATCTAATACATCCAAACAGGCTGTAACATCATTCACAAAGCTACATTACATCTATCATATGTACAACACCACCTAGTGCTAATACATGGTACTGCATTATGAGACATGGCTAATGTGGGGTCTAGTGTTACTGTGGATTTGGCTGATTACGGAGAAAGCAGGCTACTGAGAAAAAGGGTTGATAATGAAAGCCAAGCAAGGTAAATGAAGAATAGTGTTGTTCTGAGAAAATATGTATCCATTTTCCTTTGGAAACACTTTATTTTATTGTTGGTTGAATGTAATGGTGCCTAGTATAACTCAGGCTTTTTTTTCTTTTTTTTTTACCGAATAAACAAGAACATGTTTCTCTGTAGGTGTTATGGCTTCTGCACTGAGAAAAAGTGAGACTAATAGATAAGTGATGTGCTTTGGTGGCAATTTTTAACCTTTTCAATGCCCTCCAGGAAAAGGGATACAGTTCTCATCAGAGCATAGTAGTATAGAGACAGGTAAGGCATGAGGATTCAGTGTTTTACTTTTTTTTATTTATTTTTTACGTTTTAATAATTGGGGTCCTCTTCATATTCTCCCCCCTTCCCCTTTTCCCTCCCACCCTCAATCTTGCAGTCTGGATGTTGTTTGTGGGAGCATCCCCTTGTATTCTTTGTCGTTTAGCTGAGAGACGTGATGTTGGACCGACCACCGGGGGGCACTACAATACGACGGCCAGCAGGCCTGATGGGGACGTCATCTGGAGTTGGGGGTCCTAAAGAGAGCAAAAAAAAGGACAATGTTAGAACAACAAAAAAGCACTGAAAGAGAAAATGATATGCAGGACAAAAAAGAAACAATATGTTTGATTGATGTTGAAAGAAACAAAATGACAAACAAGACAAATGTTTGTCTCGGATTTATTTTCTGCCAAAGTTGTTGCAGAAGGAAGTGGTCACCCTACTGACAAATGAATTTCTTATAAAGCTAACAGAGATCATTTCAACAGATATAATACATGTAAAGCGGTTCAACACTCCAAGAGAATTACAGCCCTTTGCAAGAGCAGAAAACAACTACGGCACCAGGCTAATCAAGTACAAACATGGCTTTCATCAGCTGCAAAACCCTGATTCTATGTTCAATTTCTAGTCAGTTCTACCTGCAGAGAACAATATTTTTATACGATTAAGGATTTGTATGCACGCAGATACTTATCTGTATAAATATTGGGAAATCATAAAAGTCTATACCATTAAGCATGTTGGGCTTTTCAATAACATTTCACAACAAGGTTTTGTAATTATTCATTTAGCAAAGGCTGAAGCAATCATCTGCAAGAATACTGTCAGCAGTACCTTTTAAACATATTTGATGACGTTTTTATTGATGCATCATCCAACCTACTAATGTAATGACTGCTGGCTAGTTCCCCACACTAAGTCAACTGTTCCTTGTGTGTTATGTTTACAGATCATGTAGGTTTTGACAAATATAGTAAGTTTGAAAGTAGCTATGTGTTGTGTTGTTGCTAATATGTAGGTGTAGAATCAGAGTACTGTAGACGGAGCTGACTTCATAACACCATGCTTTATTCCACTTCTCCCAACTTCTTCTCTCCTGCACACATCCTGTTCTCTCCCTACTCGGAGGTTCCCCCTGCTGTCAGTCTTATGCAATTGCAGGACATAACATTTCCCTTTTCCTGAAACAATTACTTACATGTAAATTTGTACAGTAACCTGACAGCAGAAAATCAAAGTAATCAAATTATTATTTCTGTAAGCCAACAGTAATATGAAAGTTTACCCTGTTAACCCTTTGCATTACAGTATGAACAGTAGTAAATTTACTTGTCTTACAGAACAGTATGAACAGGAATAGTTTACACTTTTTTTCACTCTAACTTACAAAACCTGACAACCAGCTTGGTGCATTTCTATCTCTTTGACTTCTTCTTAACACAGCAAGCGGTTCATCAGTATTTCCTGGCAGTGCATATGCATCGAGTACAGTATCATCATTTTGTTCTGCAGCACGTAAGATTTGTTTTGGGAAGAGTGCAAGTTTTGAAGCATTCCACTTGCGCCCATCACTCAGTAAGAAAGTATTTGGTCCAACTTTCTTCATTACAGTACGTGGTTCTGTGAATCTGGAAGATCCTTTGGAAACGTGATCCGGTCTGCGAACACGAACAGTGTCCCCCACGTTGAATGTTGGTACTTTAGCTCTCATTTTCTTGTCAGTATATTCCTTCATTTTGTTTTGCTTTTGTTTCACCCTCTGTTGTATTTGAGCTTGGCTTTTGCTCTTCAGTTCCACTGGGAGTATGTTTAACTTGGTACGCATCTTTCTGTTCCTCAGTAGTTCAAATGGAGTAGCTCCGGTAGTTGCATGCGGAGTAGCTCGGTAGTTGTGAAGAAATTCAGTGACAGCTCCCTTCCATGAGCTGTGACTTCTTTCAGCTGTTTGTATGCAGTCTTTAAGCAGTGTGTTAAAACTTTCCACAGCACCATTTGCGTTAAGATAATATTCACTTGACTTTAAGTGCTGTATCTCTCTCTCTCTCAGAAAAGTACTAAACGCATGCGAAGTAAACTGAGTACCATTATCTGAAACAAGATACATTGGATTACCCTCTCGACTGAACACAGTTGTTAGGACACTCAGTATTACGTCTGTAGTAACAGTAGGAGCGAATGCAACCTCAGGCCATTTGCTGTAGTAGTCTGTTAGCACAATAGCATAACGGCAGTCCCATTTAGCATTTTCAAACGGACCTGTAATGTGTATTGCAACTTTTTCCCATGGTTTGCTAGGAAATTCAACAGGAGTAGGTGGAGCAGTAGTAGTTATTTGTTGCACTGGAACAGCATTTGGCAACATCTGTACTTTATGTATGACATTTTTAGCATAACCAACTTCCCTAACTGACATTCCTGGAGAATGATCAGAAGCAGTATTTGTTAAAGCTGGCTGAACCATAGAGGTAGTAGAAGTAGCATTAGCAGTAGCAATTTGTCGTCCCTCAAGCTTCATTTGTAATGCTTGGAATAAATCTAAACCCAGCAGGGCAGCACCTGACTGAACAACAATAAGAGTACCTTCAGTAGAAATACCATCATGAGAAATAGTAGCTTTTAAGCACCCTTTCACAGCAATTTTCTCTTTTGCATAAGTAACAAGAGTAACTGTAGGTTCAGTTAGTACACAGTCATAAAAGTAGGTGTGGTAGATCTCTTCTGGTATAATGGACACTGATGAGCCTGTATCCACAATCAGCTCAACATCTGTACGTCGTCCATTAACAGTCACTTGAACGGTGCAGAGAATCTTGTCTTGTACAGCATTGTTCATGTAAAGAACCGTGGCTTCATTAACGACGACTTCACGTACCTCCTTTTGAGTCGAACGGCAAACACGTGAAAAATGACCCATTTTACCACACTGGTTGCATGTTGTTTTAGCAGCAGGGCATGCAGGGTTGTTAGCAAGATGGTCGAAGGATCCACAGCGGAAGCAGGAACGGCGTGTAGTAGCAGCAAGTTGAGTCGTGGAAGTAGCATGGTCCCGCGGCGTCCTCCTCGCGTCCCAGCGGCGGCTTGACTTCGGCTGTCTTTGTACGGCCCTCACGGGAGCTGAAGCGTTAGCAGCGTTAGCATCAGACAGTACAGCCCTCACGGGAACAGAAATGCTAGCAGCGGTAGCATCAGAAAGTACGTTAGCATCTCTTAATCCACTCTCAATTTGTAGCGCCAACGTTGTAGCTTTAGCAAGAGTTAGCTCCGGTTCGAGTAACAGTCTGTCTCTGATTCGATTATTAGCAACACGCTCTATCAGTTGATCACGTAGCATTTGTTCCTCCATGTTTCCAAAGTCACATGTGGCAGCTAACTCACGCAGAGAAGCTAAGAATTGTTGTACCTTTTCATCCGGCCGTTGTACACGTTGTCGAAACTTGTGACGTTCAGCAATCACGTTCACCTTCGGGACGAAATGTTCTTTAAGGGCAGCAATAGCAGTAGCGAACGTGGTCCCGGTATTCGGCAGGCTGTAGAAAAGTCTTTGTCCTTCCGTACCCAACGCATGGAGTAGAACCGCGCGCTTTCTGGCATCAGGCCAGTCGTCTCCCGACGCGGCTATCACTAGCATGTAGTTGTCGAACATCTTTAGCCACGTTGGAAACGGTATTGTCGGTTCACCTGGGCACGGCATGAATGGAGCAGGCAAAGGTACAGAAAGAGCCATCTTCGTCGATTCTCGTCGATCCTCGTCGCCAATGTTGTGTTGTTGCTAATATGTAGGTGTAGAATCAGAGTACTGTAGACGGAGCTGACTTCATAACACCATGCTTTATTTCACTTCTCCCAACTTCTTCTCTCCTGCACACATCCTGTTCTCTCCCTACTCGGAGGTTCCCCCTGCTGTCAGTCTTATGCAATTGCAGGACATAACACTATGCTGTGATCGTTTTTATTCACCGGGCCCAGTGAAACTAGCATTACCACCATGTTGCGGTTAATAGTCAAATAAGACGGAAGAAGACAGCATTTAACTGTGTCAAAAACAGGTAAGACTCCATTTCTTGCACCGTGACTGCTCAGGGCCACCTGCATCATGAATGACCCCACTCACCCGGCATGCACGCTTTGTGCCCCGCTCCACTCAGGAAGGAGGTTAGGGAGCATTAAATGTGGAACCACTAGACTGAGGAACAGCTTCTACCCTGAGGCTATTAGACTCATGAATATCTAATCATGATAATCATGTGAAAAAAATCACATCATGTTGCTGCTGATCTGTTTCATGTTGCTGCTGATCTGTTTCATGTTGCTGCTGATCTGTTTCATGTTGCTGCTGATCTGTTTCATGTTGCTGCTGATCTGTTTCATGTTGCTGCTGATCTGTTTCATGTTGCTGCTGATCTGTTTCATGTTGCTGCTGATCTGTTTCATGTTGCTGCTGATCTGTTTCATGTTGCTGCTGATCTGTTTCATGTTGCTGCTGATCTGTTTCATGTTGCTGCTGATCTGTTTCATGTTGCTGCTGATCTGTTTCATGTTGCTGCTGATCTGTTTCATGTTGCTGCTGATCTGTTTCATGTTGCTGCTGATCTGTTTCATGTTGCTGCTGATCTGTTTCATGTTGCTGCTGATCTGTTTCATGTTGCTGCTGATCTGTTTCATGATGATGTGTTCATTCGTGCTCATCTGCTCACACAGACTTATGTTCGTGCTGCTGTTCGGTGTATTGTTTTTATGCTGTTAGTGCTTAGTATATTTTTAGTTAATGTTTTTCTTGGTTCATATCTTAAATCTTATTACTGATTTTCTTTAACATTTTATTGTTGGATGTAACTGGGACCCTGTGTACAAAATGTTGTTCCACCACATGTACCACATGTGGTGCGAATGACAAATAAACTAACTATGACTCTCGCTGACTGCTCGAGATAGGCACTGGCTCCCCCCGTGACCCAGAGCTAGTGTAAAATTTGTAAAATTTGTATTACTTTGCTAGAACTTTTCTTCATTGATAACATCATCTATGATGTATAGTAGTGACTGTTGCTACATTATCAAAAGATGTAGTGGCTTCCCTTAGAGAACAGTTTCCAAAGAATCAGCCAGGATGTCTGCTCAAACAAATGATCAGTGAGAACATACATGGAAAGTAGATGATGTCAGACTGTGATACACTACTGTGTCTAATCCAACAGTGCTCCCCTCTTTTTCCAGACAAGTAAATCAACTCTGCAGGTGGTATTCCTATATAAACTAAAATAGGAAGGAGTCAGGGTTATTCAGTGAGTAGGAGCACAAATATAACTGCTATCCTGGGAAACCAGGAGTGGCCTCACTCTGCTTCAAAGGTTCAAGTTTGGAAATTCTTTCCAAAAAAGTTTTTTTTTTTTCAATATGACATCATACATACGCAACTTTTAAAGATGAGTGACTCTATACCGCCAAAACCCAAACATTTGTTGCTCTCAAAGTGACTAATCAGCCATGAAAATTAGGAGACTAAACTCCTAACATTAGTTTTCTGAATCTAAGGTAATTCTTTGCTGACCCAACATATGGATACAGTCAGGATATCATTCTGCAAATCTTCATAATGGAGCTGATATCCAACAAATCTAATGTTATCTCTCACATTAGATAGGCCCTCTTATCAGACCATGTCCAGAAGATTGAACGAAAAGCGGTGTATGTTTCAGGCCTTGAGTGAATCCAACATGACTTCAAACGAGTGTACAAGTCAGGAAAATGTTACTTTATGGTGGATTAATCCAAGGAAGAGGCTTTAATTGGAGGTCAAAGTGTCTTAAACAGACATCAAAAGTGTGTTGTAAAAGTTGTAAATCTCTGTATGGGAGATGGGGGGAGTTTAGAGATGACTCTTTGAAGACGATATTTTATATTACCAGTTTAAAGATAGGAAACAGAAACTACAGTATAAGCTTATAATTAGAACAGAAAATAAATTTTCCATTTACATTCCATGTCCACTGAGTGTTTAAACAGCATCAGTAAAAAGGTTGGAGACACTCATCCATTCTTTATGGGTTAGCCTAATTTTCTTGGCTAGTACTTTTTATGAGTCAGGTTTCTCTATTTAGAAGAATAATATAAATACTTCAAAATATTTAGAATTATGTGCCTGTCTTTTAATTTACTACCTGTATTTATATGCAAGTAATACATTAAATGAAAAAGCAACATATAATTTTCTGTGTAGAGTCATTAGTAGGCCTGTCAAGATAAAGAATTAATTGCATGATCAATTAAATTATCAACCTCATTTTCATTTGTCGGCTTCATCGTTTTACGCCAAAAATACACTACACGCGTTCCGGCTCCGCCCCGCTCCGGTCCGACCTCCGCAGCAAATACGCACCCTTTATAATCAATGAGATAAAGTACACTGGCTCCGCACGGCGGCGGTGAACTGCGGCGACCCTTTATAATCAATGAGATAAAGTACACTGGCTCCGCACGGCGGCGGTGAGCTGCGGCGAGCGGACGGCAGTCCGTCAAAATTAGAAATTTTTCTATTTCTGCCGGATGACGGAGCTGTGCCGGAGTCAACTTTTGAAGATTACGTCGCACCAACAGGAAAAGGAACGAGCACAACTTCCGTATTTACAAAATAAAATCACCACGGGCGGACTAATCCTAGCTCTATACGGATTTATTTGTACAAAAATGCTGTCAAACTATCATTTATGACTATTCTATGACTAAACTATTATATTTATGACTATGACTACACCTAATAACGCAATACAAGAAATAAATAAATAAAAAAGTATTTTATTCTGAAATGTAAACATCACTTCCTGTTGCTCAAACCATGTCCTGTCGCTTATTTACGAGAGAAGATCAAGGCAGCCTTTACTGTTGTTCTCCTTCTTCCACCGAATGAATTGTTTTGTTCTGACTTCATTATTTATCACTTGATTTATCGCGCAATCTCGCAATTCCCGCGCATGCGTCTTGGAGCGGCGCATCCATGCGGACCTGAGCTGAGCGGAGGCAGTGGACTTTGGACTCGCTCAGCTGCGACCTGCGGAGCGGAGCGGACACGGACCGCGTGTAGTGTATTTTTGGGGTTAGTGTCTCTCTTTCTACTGAAAACACTGAATGACAAAAAGCTCAACTCAGGTGCTCTTCACTGACCCCTCCCTTTCTCTTTGAAATCCATTTTAACCATCCAAAATTGCGTTCTTGTATCATTAAAAGCAGCTAAGTCAAGAAGCTAAGCTACGAGATAAGCAAACAGGCCAACCTCGGGAAAAAAATCTCCATCTTGTCGAAGCTCCAAAATTCATGGTTGAAACCTGTGCCTTCTTGTAAAACGTTGTTTTTCTTTGCAAAAAGAAGCTATGATCTTGTTTACTGATTTTTTTTATTAAAAGCTTTGTGTGAAAAATGCTATGCTAAAGAGCTCAAACCAAACCGAGCTGTTGCCATTTTGAGAACTGAAAAGAGACAGCCCATGTCACGTCAAGGGGCCTCCCTCCCATTTTTCTTAAAGAGACACGCTGCTCACTCCCGCACTATCTATTCTTCGGTTCAAACAGTCTTATACTGGTGGTCGAGAAAAGGCACTACACGCAAGGTTCTACACTTGAAACAAATCAACATTTCTCCTTAAATTTGACAATTACTAATTATTGTCAAATTTCAAACAATATTATAGTTTATCGCAAAAATTTCTGAAACAATTGATCGCCCAGCAAAACATGTTATTGCGACAGGCCTAAAATTTCTCAACTGAACAGTGAGATTGGTCCTACACATTTTTTTACAGTCTGCCACATACAAATGACCCAATGTTTTAAAAAAAAAAGATATGTTCTGGTTGAACACTAACAAAATGATGACCCATAAATTGAAGCTAGTCATTTATCTGATGCCAGCAGGTACCACAGCACAGGATTTACATCATTCTCAAATTAATCCAACTACAGTCACTTGCTGATGGACATACAATCATGCTGACCACTTCAAAAAGGAAAGAAATAATTAATTATGGGGTAAACAGTCAAGCTGAATGACTTGAACCAAGCAGAAAAAACTCAATGCACTATAAAAAGTCAGTTTTGACTTATACAATCATTTTATTTTGTTTGAATAATTGACACGTATCATTTGTCTTACTATCATATTGAGAGGATCTTTGTGTGTTTTGTAATCCTTGTGTCACCTGTCCTGCCCTCCTCAGTGTTTCTCCCTCATGTGATCAGCTGTCTCTACCACCTTTTGTCCTTCCCCGGGTGTTTGTGTTTATCCCCTCATTAATGTGTCTATATATTCTGTGTTTCTTTATTGTTCCCGTCCATGGATTGTCCTGCATGGCATCGTGTTCTGTCCTCCCTCTGTGTTTCCCAGGAAATGTAAGTTTTGCTGCCACATCAGAGTCTGTTTTTATTTAAATAAATAATTTATGTATACTTTAAGTGTTAAGCTCTGTCTGCACCTTGGGTCCAACTAAACCAACAGCCATGATACATAGAATGTATAAGAATCAGTCGTAGAAAACTCAGAGTGAGTGGACCGTCTCAGTAGCGCACAGCCTTCTTTGATATCAACACAGACAATGCCAATCAATGAAGACCATAATTCAAAAAGAAAAGACAGGGTGACACAGAGATGGTTGTTCTATTAAGAAGTTGGGCTCACCGGGTGCTAGGGGGTTACCTGCTAAACTAAATGCAGACTGGTGCAGATTTCTGACAGGCTGCTTGGTGGGAGAAGTGCGTGCCGAGGCAGAGGGGGTACCCCCACGGGACATGGAGAATTCAGACACCGGACCGTCATACATTCCTCTGGGCACTGCCCTCAGAACTGCCAACTGCAGGAAGAACAGAGAGGGGGGTTTCGAGTTAGACTCAAACTGTTGCATTTTATAAAAACAACAACTTTGGAAACGCACAAACTCATAGTCATGCACGTTTTAAACCCTTCCAGATGCCTAAAGAGAAGAAGAAGAAGCATAAAATAAAGTATGTGCATCGACGTGACGCTTCATGCTGCTCGTCGACAAGCCTTAATCTTTCCGTCTGTTAGCGCTGTGACTCAGCCCGAGTCTTGGAAGCTCAGTCAGGAGTTAAAACGAGACATCTGTGAACGAAGGAAGCAAACAGTAACCGCTACCAAGATACACAGAGTGAGAGCACGGTTAGTTCATCTCCTTCTCATCAGCAGCCAGATACAAATTAGGAACCACTTCAGAATGAATGGTTTGGAAGTGGGAAAGCTAAAGGGTCATTAAAATAATGGAAAATAATTCTTATATTCTGACATTTGGTGTTTAAAAGAACTAGAAATGATTTTGTCCTTATACGTTTAATCTATTTTTATGTTTTGAATCAAAGCTATTGGTTACATTCTAGTAAAAAACAAAAGTGCTTTGTAGTACATCTGGTTATTTGCCAAAAATGTCAGCAGAAGTGAACAGTTCACATCTACGCATTAAATATGAAGCAGTTGTTGTAACTTCATGGAGTCTTGCAGTTATTGAACGGCTGGCGGCTGCCAAGTCAGCTATTGTCCAGGAATTGTCTACATTGGATAAACTAAACAGCCTCTTCACAGAAGAATGTCCCAACACAGGAGAGCCTCCTCCTCTGGACAAAACTCAGCTGTTCACCTCCACCTCACGGACAAGGGTCACTCTTTTGAGGACCAGAATGTGCACATTTTGGACAGAGAGCACATGTGGTTTGAGAGGGGTGTGAAGGAGGCGGTCTATGTAAAACGAGAGAAACCATCATTAAACAAAGGAGGAGGTCTAAGATTCGAACTTTCTAAAACTTATGATGCGGTCCTGCAGCTGATTCCCAGACGTTTCTCACCTGATGAGAACAGAGGAGCTTTGTTTGTGAATTAGACTACCAAAGACTTTGACAGGTCCCTGCTATCAATGTGTGAAGTGTGATTTGCCAATTTACATACAGTATGATGTGTGTGTGTTTTCTGTAAGCTCTGCTTTCACACACTGAACTTTGAATGGGTCATAGGCATGTGTTATCCCAAGTATGTGTGTGTGTTGGCTTCCAATTTACATAGGTTGGTGCATGTCAGTGGCCCATTCTGCTTGTAACTTCTATCTCTCTCACAGTCTCCTCATTGAATTGATAAAGCTCCCCGGATGGGAAGCGAAACATCTTCTGTTACAAATAAAGTCCAGTTGTTTCTGTATTGTACACCTTTTTTGATTGTCCAGGAAAGTCCCTTTAAACACTTCACATCCTTGTTGGCTTTCCTGTGATAAACACATCAGTTCAATATAGATTTTGGAATAAAGTCTGTTTGAAGATGAACAAATGTTTTATCTTTAAATTGTATTTTAATCCTATACCCGTCTCTGAAATTGCTCTCTAAAAGGTCTTAAAAACTGCAATCAAATGTCAGCAATTATGTTATTGTACAAGTGCGATGTGGCTAAACTGTGAACTATATTTTACATGCACTCCACTCGTGTGTGTCCATTCCAAAAAATATATATTTTCTTTCTCACCGCCCACCATGTGCCCACCATGTGCCGTTGTGTCCCTGGGCAAGACACTTAACCCCGAGTTGCTCCCGGTAGTACTGGAAAGCACCTTGCATGGTAGTCTGCCGCTACCGGTGTATGAATGTGTGTAGCATTCAATGTGTGTAGCATTCAATGTGTGTAGCGCTTTGAGATTTTCACTAATGAAAAGCGCGTTATAAATTGAATTCATTATTATTATTATTATTTCCACAGTTCAACATCAAATTAAGTTACTGTATATGTTTCTGATTTCAGTGCATAAATATCAAGATATTTTTTGTGCACAACTATTCTTTCTTCTTTTCCATTAACGTTAACGTTAACGTTGTTAAAAGACAAAGTTGTTATAACCTTAAGGGAACAGAGTTGTTTTTAAAACCACAATTCAGAACTAGTTTGAAGGGACGTTCTACCTCAATCCAGGGAATTAGATTATGGAATGGCTTGGAGAATGTAGTTAAAAATGCCAAGTCAATGTTTACATTTAAGAAAATGATCAAAATGAATTTGTTAAAAAATATATATATGAAATGACGTAATGTGTATTGTATTAGTTAGAAAATTAGAAAGAGTTAGTCATTTTGTACTGTTGGTGGAAGATTATTATTGTTTAATCTGATTGTTTGAAAAAAGGGGCAGATATAATAAGATTTATTCTTCTTTCTGCTACCTTTCATTTTTTTATATTTTGTACATTATCATTTATGGGATTGTCTTGTATTGTGTTTCTTTTGTAAAAAAAATGAACAAATTTAATAAACAAACATAAACATAAACAAACGTTCATTTATGAAATACATTAGTTATAAGGTCACCAAATCATTATTTTGGTAATGCATATCCAGCTTGAGCATTTTGTGAATAACATTTGTGAATTTATTTTTATTTGATTATGTGCAACAGTTATTAGCAATTAAGAAAAAGCTGGAGCAATTTACATTGTGTTGTCTTTGCTGTGTAACACTCACTTTGCACTAAAACTGACAATATTTATTCAAATGTATTTATATTTAATATATATTTGTCCTGTTAGATCGTAAAAGGTGTGTATTGACTAACCAATCCTTAGAAACATATATTATTTAAATATTTTAGCAAAAATATATATATTTTTCATGGGAAAAGTTGTTATGAAGATTAACTTTTATACATTGACTTGTATTCATTGGTGCATATTCAAACATAGTGTGATAAATAACTTGGTCTTTAAATCTAATCTGTGACTTTTTATAATGATGGAATGTTCAGGAAAAAGACCAAAATCCAAAATATTACTATTATGTATTAGTTTTATATCAGTATTGTCCCAGTGTTTTACCAGCAGACCATAAAAACTTAAAATCCAGCACTGTTAAGATGTTCTTTTGGTTGCAGCAAGCAAACTTGCATAAAATATTTGGCAATCATTTTACCCAAAATCCCTTCATGATGCAACCTGTGCTCAAACCAGCCTCATGACTATGAGACGATAGCACTGACCACTGAACTACCGTAGCCTCTTATTGCTCCTTAGTGATAGCTGCAAAACAAAATACTGTACATGAACACTTTTATTCATTGTTTTACCTGCTTCCTGGCTTTAATGCGCTTATATGCAAAGTCAGGGAAGGGAGGGCAGGGAATGAAGCGTCCCACTCCAGAGGTGACATGAAGGTTTCCGTCTTCCAGAACGATCTTCCCCTGACATATCACAACCAGGGGGGCACCGCGCAGCTCCATGCCCTCAAACACATTGTATTCAGCAGCCTAAAAACACACAAGGAAAAGATAAATACATTAATCATAATTATTGATCATTTGAGGGTGTTTTTCATGTGGTTTTGAATCGTTCTAGAAAATCCTCCCGTCTCTCCCTCCTTCATCACCTTGTTTTGTCTGGCCTAAAGAAACAGCTGCCATCATCCAGCTGCCACCTTGGAAGATCTTCACGGTGTTTCCCTTTCTCACTTGGTTCGGCATCTAGTCCTTCCTAACTCACTTCGCATCGCTCGTTCTGGGTTATATTCTTGTTTTTAATGGTACTAAACAATCTTTCTTCTTACGCTTTCACATTGATTTATCTATTCCTTGACACGTTTTTTCTAATCAAGCATTTTCCACCATCCTCCAGTTTTTCTATGCTCAGCATGTTTGTGATCTCTGACAGGCCCCGCCCCTTGTTCCATTGTTGCTTATTTCCTTTGCACACGGCCCCGTCTTCTGCTGCCGTCCAAACTCAGGACAGAACAGGACGTAACTAAGACTTACAGCATGCCAAACATGATGTCACGACCGAGCCGAGTGTGTTTCGGTGCGTTTCAGTTGCTCCCTGTTCTTGTCTGTGTTTCTTTTTTTCTTTCTGCATTCATGAGCTGTTATGACAACAAGTTGTGTCCAAGCAGCAAAACCCGGGGAAGGTATTTAGCTAACACAATGAGCTCGGGTCATTCAGGTTTGGTCTTCTGGGTATTGAGAACTTTTAACACTTGGAGTTGCTGTGCTCTTGTGCAGTACTTTTTAATCTTTTATTTTATTTTATTTCTGGCAAGATAGTGAGCAGGAAATAAAAGGGTGACATAATTATGTAAGAACCTATGAATGTACAGTTACGGAAAGTTTATTATTAGTCCAGTTTTACTCAGTGTGTTGTTTTCACGGCAACAAAACAACCCAACAACTAAACATCTTAAAGGTCCACTTATTGATTTCTCAACTTAACCTCTAAATGAAACAATATACAGTATGTTGCTTTTAAATGCAGTTTTCCCCTCATTTGTGTTTTTTCAGTAGAAGCAGGATTTGTCCCAGGCTGCCAAAGCCTTAATTTCCTGCACAGCTGAGCTGCCACTGCTATCCTCTAATGTCTGTGCAGCAACACAAACCTTATTGCCTAACACATACCAGGTGGACTGACAGCAGGCATGTGTGAAGGAAGATGTGCGTGCAAGATGTGTTTAGAGGTCCTGAAACATTAGCAGCTAGAACAAAAGCACATCTGTGATGGGATAAGTATAGCATGCCTTTAATGTAGTTGTAATGTTACATTTGAATACGCAATGGCATCTAAAACTACATCAGTTTAAGAAGATTATTAT
>JBBPBX010006129.1:23190-36986 GCA_038048925.1 Garcialebias charrua
ACGGTTTCTAGGGGCCACCTTCTATCCCCCGCCACCCTTGGTGTTTTGAACCATTTTGGCGTGTCTGCCTCAGAGGAGCTGACGGAGGAGAGGACTGGCCCCAGACATCAGCTTATCACCAGCAAACTGTTTTTCTCAACTATGGGAGTGTGCTGTTTGTGGTACTGCAGTTTGTTTGTGGCTCCTCAGACCGAAGAAGTCCTTTGGATGAAGGACGAAACATCTCAGCCAAAAAAAGAAACCAACCAGATAACCTGACTGAACGTTGTTGGATTTTTTATCTGGATGATTGAGCATGAACTTTGGGGAACAGTTGTCTGTTTCCATATTTTACTGAACTCTCCTAGGCACCAAAGTCCACTAGCTTGCTAACAGCTGCCTTATGTGAATTAAAAATTCTACATAATTTATTTTCTCCTGCAACATTAATTTATTAACAAGTAAATTGATGTTTGCTGTTACTAATCCCAACAACCACTTCACTATGGCCATGTTCACACTGCAGGTCTTAATGGTCATTTTTGGGTTTCACTCAAATTCAGTGTTATAGTTTGGTTGTTTACATTATAGTTAAAATCAGTGGTTCCCAAGCCTGGGGCCTCATGTACAAAGACTTGCGTAGATTTCTTACTGAAAAGTCACGTACGGACAAATCCAGAAAAGTGTCCACGCACAAAAAAATCCAGATTTATCAAACTGTGCGTACACCGGTATCCACGCACATTCCTTATGTACAACACAATCAACGTGGAATTCAGCGCACATGAGAGAGTGGCCGACTCCGCCTTTGACACGCCTCCGTATGAATATGCAAAGTCATTCAAATATGCCATGCACGACAGGAATGTCGTCTCTGCTCCATTGCAAATCATGTCGGAACGTGGAAAAAAGAGGAACTTCACGGACTGTGAACAGGAATCACTTCTGAGTGAGGCAGAGAAGCACGGAAAAAGGTTTTATTCGGCACGCCTAGCGCAAAACATACCATCCACTTTTAAACAAGAAGTTGACCCATCTGCTCTAACATGCCTGTATAGGTTAGTGGTGAGCGCGCCCGCCCTTCGTCCCAAAGGTCGTGAGATCGACTCCCCCTTGGTACAACGTTTTTTTTTTCATTCCAGATTTAAAGAACACAGGACAACTATTTAATAAAACAACAAGAAATAGAACAATACATGAAATGAAAGGAAGCAGACGATTTCTTGTTTTGTAAATAGTTTTCATGTGTATTTAAATCTGGAACGAAAAAAAAAAAAGAGAAACGTTGTACCATGCGAGATTCGAACTCATGACCTTTGGAACTAAAGGCAACCGCGCTACACACTGACCTAAACGTAGGCGTGTTGGTACAGCTTGGTTAACTTCTTATTTAAAGAAATCACATCTCATTGTTGTCAATATCGTTGCCACTATTTGGCGCATGCTTTTATATCCACTCATCTAATTGCGTCCATGTGGATGTAATAATTGTTAATCATGTGTGTTTGGTGGGATTTATGATTATTTTCATATCATGGACACAGTTTCTCTGTATAACCTGTAAGTGTCGCCAAAGGAACAATAACCACAGAAACGTGCGTACGCAAGCAGGGGAGCAGCCGTGGATTTGTACGTGGATGCGCAGATATTCCCGTTCATATCAGATTTGATACATACGCCACTTTGCGTGGAAAGTGACGTGCGCAATGTTTTTGTGCGCACGCATGGTTGATACATGAGGCCCCTGGTCCCTGAGGAACACCATCCTGCTTGTTTTAGCTGTTTCTCTGCTCCCTACTCCAGATTTGAATGAAAGGGTGATTAACAGGCTTCTTCCGAACTTAAGGCAGGAATTAAACCACTGTATGAGGTGTATTGGAGCAGAGACACAACTAAAACATGGAGGATGGTGTTCCTCAAGTACCAGGGTTAGGAACCACTGGTTTAAATGCATCTGTCATCAGTTATCTAGTGTGAACCCTGTATGGCCTTAACACTACCCACAGTAGAAGATGAGAAGTCACACGCAGCACACACTGTTTCTGTTTACCAAAGTAAATTTGGATGATACTCATGTCAGTATGTGTGTATCGATTTGGAAGTTGTTGAGCAATCACAGCTGATTTTAATTAGTATCTGGCATGATTTTTTCCCACCGGTGTTCACATTTAATTTTGCGGCTTGCCAGTTACTCCAGCACAGCATTGTATTTTTGGAACACCACTCCACTATCACACATATCACACATAATGAAGGTAGAAACAAACTCTCAAGTATTGGTCCCACCACGTATCAATATGGTCAGACAGGGCAAAGTAAAGAAAACAGACATAGCAACAGGACTTCTGCTCTGCAGCTGATGATATGCTTGAGTTCCAAGCTTTGAACTGCATGAGGTTGGTATTGTTATTATCAACGCTCAGATTATCTGCTTACCCCAACTGCACTGACATAAGTCATGAAATGCGACGAGACCTTTCAGATGGCAGTCACTTTGAAAACCACTGAACATGTACAGTATCTGATTTAATATCACATATATGAAAAAGGCCTGGGTCAGATTTGAAAAAGTCAAATGTGTCCCATTCAAAAAATCTGATACGAGTCGCATAGAGGCAACAACCATCAGATTTGGGCAGCTTTTACCTGCAGTGTGAACGTAGCCTAAGGCCTACTTTGCTTCTTTTATATAAAAAGCTGTAAACAGATGTTTGCGTACACGGAATAAAAAGACACATAACCATGTTTTTCCCACTGTCTGACATTAACTCAGACTAAACCTTTCCTGTTCGTTCCTTGTGATGCCATCTATTTTGTAAAGTGCACCAGTTCCTATCAGCGTGGTATGCAGTGGTGGGATGTAACTAAAATACTTTGTTACTGTACTTAAGTACATTTTTCATGTATCTGTACTTTACTTAATTAGAATCAAATGTGGGTACTTTTACTTTTACGCCACTACTTACTACATGAAGTATCTGTACTTTCTACTACACTACATTTCTATAATGTGTTGAGTTACAAGTTGCATTTATGATGCAGCTTTTTGATTTGTCGTTAGTTTGAAAGTAACTGATGTCGAGAGGGGAGTTGGTCCACTGAATCACTGCAAAGTGGACAGGTAACATTAGACCTGCCTTCAAGAAGAGCTGGACCAATGACGTTTATTCTAGTATAAACGTTATTGAGCTGGGAGCACCCATAGCACCACTAACACACCAAAAATGGATTCCACCGCAGAGTCAGCCAGAAGACACACAACACCCATGGCCTTTTTGAAAGACTATTGAAATATTATTAAAAGACTATTGAAATATTATTGAAATACTATTAAAAGACTATTGAAAGACTGTTCAGTACAGCAGGACAGATTCTCTCTCCCAGAAGAGCCAGTCTGGACTCAAACAACTTTGAAAACCAATTAACTTCTTCTGAACTTGAACAAGAAATTCTTGTTGCAATATTAAAATGTGTCAGTTCATGGGATGTTAGGAGACAAGAGATGTCTGTAAATGGCTCAATACTCGGGTCCAAGTTTTGAAAATGGTGTCAGGAAGTTAAAATATTGTTCACTATTGACCCATTACACGGTTAACTAGACCATATTTTAACTAGAGTTGATGACAAATTGCAGTTGAAATGATCAGTGCATGTTCCTTTGTTAGGTCTAATGCTCCTTTTTTCATCAGACAACTTTTACTTAAAAGTTTTTACTGCAGTTAAAATGACACATTGGTTTTGTTTTACATTAAATAAAAACTTTCAAAGGTATAATCATTCCTCTTTCTTATTTTGCTTAATGTCATTTAACTCTGCAGGTCATCCCTGAGATTCTGACTCACAGAATCACAAGTCCAAGTGTGAACTGTGTCACAGAGTAAACACAATAAAAACATGTATCATCTGCAGCATTGTTCATTAATTCAATGCTATTAATGTATTACAGAAAATATACATATGCACACTTGATATTGTAGACAATTGCATTAGTTAATACATTCAGCAAGTACTTTTACTTTAATACCTTAAGTATTTTTAAAAGTGAATACTGTACTTATTTACTTTTACTTAAGTAAAAACATTAATATGGTACTTCTACTTTAGAGTACATTTTTGTCTGTTTTATTTATACTTTTACTTAAGTACAGGGTTTGAGTACTTTCTCCACCACTGTAAGGAAGCCAACTTGGGCTCTAGAGACATAGGTTTGATTCCCTATGTCTTTGAGCAAGATGTCTATTCGCAACTATGCCAAAGGCTGCTTAAACAGCTGCCTGCTGCTCCACTTGGGAGCATGTGTGTTGGGTTAAATGAAGAGGACAAACTGGTCCATTGTATAAGATGACAACACACATTACATTCCTCATGAAGTAAAACACCACCACAACATGATACTACCACCCTCATACTTCACAGCTGGGGAAGTGCAGGCTCCCATTTTTTCCTCCAAATGTAACGATGGTCATTATCTTCAAACTGTTCAGTTTTCTTTGTCCCTGTGTGCATTTGCAAACTGTCATCTAGCTTTTTCACATTGTGTCCTTTCAGCTCATACTGGGACACAATGTGGTTTTAAAAAGTACAGGGAAAAAAAAAGGCAAACACCCAAACCAGAGGGAGTCACAGTGGCGCTCACCTTGCCAGCAGTGTGTTCAGATAGTCTGGAGTGGTGGGATCCGGACTAAGAGGAGGTGACGTAACATAAGAAGCAGCTTTGGCCCAGTTCTTGCTCCAGTAATGTGTCCCATCAGTCCCCAGGCTGGCTGTGATCGGCTCCCCAAACACTACATTTCCTTAAAAAAAAACAGAAAATAGGAATATTTACAAGATGTTTTGGGATCATGACTTAAATTTGATTAATTCTAAACATTGTAAGTATCAAGTATTTGGTGTTCCATGTGAATGGATAGTAATAATCATGCAAGGTGGATAAAAATGTGTACAATATATATTTTTTTACATAGCTGTGGATGAAAATGTCGTTATATAAATGATCCATTTGAGTTAGTATCTTATAATAACATGCGTCCATGTACTTGTGTATTTAGTGGCCTCTAAAAAAAAATGCAGAAACAAGGACCGTCTGTCCAAACCACTAAACTTAAGTAAGCAAACACTGTTCTTTTCTACATTCTCAATTTTTTTTTTTTTTTTTTCTTTTTCAAAAAAATAAATAAAAAAAGGATGTATTTCACAATCCATGTTCTGGAAGTCCACATATGTTTTTGATGTGAAGAGAAGAAAACTCAATCACGTACAACTGGATTTAAATTGAACCTGATTACTTGTTTGTAAAGTGGCCTGAGATGACTTTTCTTGTGACTTGGCACTTCATAAATAAACTGAATTGAATTAACTGAGCCACAAAAAAAAAAAAAAAACTAAAACCCAGATGATCCTAACAAAAGAGTCTTTTTTTCCCATTATGTCAAGCAGGGCTTGAGTCATTGTACATCTGTGTTATCCCTGCAGTCCAAACTAATGCCGTCGTCTTGTAGAATTTCCACATGCAAACGTTTAGTTTGCAGCACTGCATCACTTTTTAATAGTTTTTAAATAAATAATTAACTACTGAAAATGACTCCAATTAGGAATTTCTAGTCTAACAAAAAAGTAAAACTGGCTTTTCAAAAACTGTTAAACTCAAATTAGGAAACAAAACCTGAAGCAAATTTTCTTCTTAAAAATTAAGACATGCAGATTCAATTAATATATTTTCAAAGATATTCAATATTTTGGTCTTTTATTGAGACGTACAACTTTCAAAAGGTAGAATGATGCTGCAGTTGCACTGTAGGTGTGCAGTGTGCACGTAGTAACAGCTAAAAGTACTTCTTTATCATCTAATGGGTGCTCAGATGAGCTAATAAGAAAAAAAAGATGATGAAGAAGAAGAAGATGATGATTATGATGAAGGTGATGTTGATGAAGATGATGATGAAGAAGAAGATAATGATGAAGCCGTCAGAAGCTGATGAAAATGATGAAGAAAAAGATGAAGATGATGATTAAGAAGAAGAAGATGAAGATTTTGATTTTTAACAAAACTTTATTTACACAATAATTTAACACAACAGTGTTAAAAAATGTGATCAGGACAAGCTTAAAATAAAATATTTACACGAGGAGCTTGTTGTATTGTAGTTCTCCCTGATCAGAAATGGTGCAAAAAAACTTCTTAAATCCCCACAGTTTCACATAGTTCTCCAAGTGTCCAGTGTCTCTGTGGAAGCAAAACACCAACAGCAGTCTGGCCTTGATGTTGCACTTCCACAGAGGCACGACATCAAGTTGGGGTCCGTAAAGACATGAAAGACACTCTCAGACAAACTGCAAAAAGGTCACTCGTTTAAAACCTCAGGATTGATGACTGACAAAGAAAAAGAGTTTGTTGCAATGGCGCCATGAAGGATCCTCCATTGAAGATCGCCAGTCCGTTTTATTGTTGGAGGTTTGTAAAGAGTCCTCCACTGGGGCTTCTGACCTCCGAGCTTGTTGTCCCACACGCTGACAGCTCTGTTGTGCAGAGTTCGCTTGTTCAGGATCTTTACTTAACTCTTATAAAGTACTTTTGGACCCATTCTGCACAAGTCTTATCTTTGGATCTGTGTTGCATAGCAGAGGAACACTGTCTTTTGCAAAGTTAGGATCCAGGTTAATGTTTGGGAAAGGGTCCATTGGGTCAGGCGGGTGATTCCCCATGGACCACAGCTGCAGGAGACACTTCTCTCCAGCTGTTATCCTCTCCTTCACCTGGTCCAACGAAACGCTGCAGCAGTCTGGCAACACCATGACCCCAAGCAACAAAACCACCTTTCAGACATGAGAGAAGTCTGGTCCGGATGTCTCCACCAACCACATCAGGGTCACCGTCCCAGATGTGCACAGTGCTTTTGACAGACCCGGCACAATGCTATTACAGACGTCCATTCTTGCTTTACAGACTAGTGGTTCCTCTAAGAGCCACTGCAGAGAATTATACGTTTTTGATCTGTTTGGTTTTAAAAATGATAAAACTGGGGCAACCTCTTAACTTTCAAAGGCCAATACTGGTTAGAAACAGAGCAGCATCCAGCCCCAACCTGCTCACGTGTATGAGGATGCAGCTGGCCACGGCCCTCCACACAGTGTCAGGAGGTCCTGCCAGGTACTGCTGGAGGAACTGTATTTGAAAAGTGGCCGTTCCGCTGGCCAGGTGGACAAGGCCCTGCCCCCCCCCCCCTCTCTCGGTAAGAACAGGACTGACTGTGGCACCCAATGAACCCAGAGAACTGGGAGCCCTTCAGGCAACTCACCTATGGCGATGGCTGTGCTCTTTCCCCAGTTCACCCTTGCAGCAGACAGGGTGGACAAACTCTGTGACCTCGTTCAGTGTGTCGACGTCTTGTTTTTTTAATAATAACAACAACAGCATCAGCGTAGGCGGATAAAACTATATTAATATTAAAACCAGGTAAAACAAAACCATGGACACTCGACCGGATCTTCTGAAGGAGGGGTTCCAGGGAGAGCGCATAGAGTATTCCCGAGAGCGCAAAGCCCTGCCTAACACCTCTACACACCCTAAAGGGAGCGCACAGGCTACCGTTGACCACACCCTCAACGTTACTGTACAACACCTGGATCTTGGCTATGAAACTAGCGCTGAAACCAAACCCCTCCATGGTTTCCCAGAGGAAGCTGTGCTCAATGCAGTCAAAAGTATTTTCTCGGTCAAGTGAGACCAACGCTGTGTTCAGACCCAGTGAACTGGAGACTTCCAAAACATCTCGAATTGGGTAGATATTATCTACCATGGACCTGCTGAGGATGCAATATGTCTGGGCCCAAAAAATAAGTAAAAGAAGAAGAATACACTTAATCTGAAGGCATCTTTTGTGGCACTCAAGGACACCATCCATCCATCCATCCATTTTCGTCCGCTTATCCGGGGTCGGGTCGCGGGGGTAGCAGCCTAAGTAAGGAGGCCCAGACTTCCCTCTCCCCAGCCACTTGGAGCAGCTCCTCTGGGGGAATCCCAAGGCGTTCCCAGGCCAGCCGAGAAACATAGTCCCTCCAGCGTGTCCTGGGTCTTCCTCTGGGTCTCCTCCCGGTGGGACATGCCCGGAACACCTCACCAGGGAGGCGTCCAGGAGGCATCCTAACCAGATGCCCGAGCCACCTCAACTGGCTCCTCTCGATGTGGAGAAGCAGCGGCTCTACTCCGAGTCCCTCCCGGATGACTGAGCTTCTCACCCTATCTCTAAGGGAGAGTCCAGACACCCTGCGGAGAAAACTCATTTCAGCCGCTTGTATCCGAGATCTCGTTCTTTCGGTCACAACCCAAAGCTCATGACCATAGATGAGGGTGGGAACGTAGATCGATCGGTAAATTGAGAGCTTTGCCTTTTGACTCAGCTCTCTCTTCACCACGACAGACCGGTACAGCGCCCGCTTCACTGCGGACGCTGCACCTATCCGCCTATCGATCTCACGCTCCAGTTTTCCCTCATTCGTGAACAAGACCCCGAGATACTTAAACTCCTCCACTTGGGGCAGGACCTCATCCCCGACCCGGAGAGGGCATGCTACCCTTTTCCGGCTCAAGACCATGGCCTCGGATTTGGAGGAACTGATCCTCATCCCGGCCGCATCACACTCGGCTGCAAACCGCTCCAGCGAAAGCTGTAGATCACGATCTGATGAAGCCAATAGGACCACATCATCTGCAAAAAACAGAGAAGCGATTCTAAGGTCACCAAAACGGATCCTCTCAACACCTTGGCTGCGCCTAGAAATTCTGTCCATAAAAGTTATGAACAGAATCGGTGACAAAGGGCAACCTTGGCGGAGTCCAACTCTCACCGGAAACAACGAGCCTGACTTACTGCCGGCAATGCGGACCAAGCTCTGACACCGGTCGTACAGGGACCTAACAGCCCATATCAATGGGCCTGGTACCCCATACTCCCGGATTACCCCCCACAGAACCCCCCGAGGGACGCGGTCGAATGCCTTTTCCAAGTCCACAAAGCACATGTAAGGACACATTACAGTAAAATGCAATATTAAATGCAGTAAATATAATAAAAAAAAGAAACAACAAAAAAAACAATATAAGCATCATATAGGACATCACTTAAATATCAGAAGTATCACAAGGCAGTTAGGGTGATCATGCCAGTTTAAAGAGGAGAGTTTAGATGAAAGTTTAGCGAGTAGAGATGTCGTCTAACTTCAAACGCTTCTCTGTACCTTTTTTCCGTGCCTGTGAGATGATGTCAGCAGCGCTCTTGCTCATGACTCGGGTCACGTAGAGAGGACAGTTGGTTTGGCTGGCAATGGTTACGGCACGAAACACTGCCTCGGCCTCCAGCTGCAGAAAGGCCAACACATTGTTGTGGAACTCATTTATCCCATTGTCAAATATAGTCGAAATAACTTAAGCCTGAAGAAATCCTGCTTTTCTGTAGTTATCTGATTTGAGACGTTATTTTTGAAGCACAAGAAAAACAAAGCACATGTGTTTTCAGATTGTGGATTTGGTGCTTGTGAAGTAACTTGGTTAAAGAGCACTTTAACGAAGACAACAAACAAATGTTAAAATCAGCGTACAGTAAATTAGGTCAAATGAGCATCACATGCTTCCAGATTTGATTAAATAAAATATTGTTAAGGTCAGAAAATTGGACAGATTTGGTTTACAATGTGACCTCCTCAGCATGTCTTTTTTTAAATAAAATTATTACATTTTGTTTATTTCTACAGTTTTGTGTTTTTAAAATTCAGTCATTAGGAACAAAAACTGAGTTTTAGTTAAAGCATTCAAAAATGCTGAGGTCATCTGGACGATTTTTATTTTATTTTTTAGACGTTTTGTCCTTCATCCAAAGAACTTCATCAGTCTGAGAAGCCACAACAAACTCAGTCCCACAAGCAGCACACTCAGGGACCAACCAATTTGATGGTGATAAGATGGTTTCTGGGGCCCGCCCTCTCCCCCGTCGACTCCACTGAGGCAGCCATGGTCAAAGTGGTTCAAAACATCAAAGTTCATGATGAAGGACAAAACGTCTCAAGAAACCCTCCAGATGACTGACAGAACTTTGTTGGATTATTTTTACCTGGATGAGCATGAACTGATGTTTTGAACTATTTTGCCTATGGCTGCCTCAGAGGAGTCGACGGGGGAGAGGGTGGGCCCCAGAAACCATCCTATCACCAGCAAATAGGTTGGTCCACTATGTGAGTGTGTTGCTTGTGGGATTGAATTTGTTGTGGCTCCTCAGACTGATGAAGTCCTTTGGATGAAGGATGAAATGTCTAAAAAAATAAAATAAAAAAAATAAAAAAATTCAGATGACCTGACTGAACTTTGTTGGATTTTTTTTACCTGGATTATTGAGCATGACCTTTGATATTCAACAAAGGGGTTACATATATTTTGTTGTTTGGTACTGTGAAGTTTTGAGTTAACACTTCAGCTGATGAACGTGTTCTCATCAGCAAGTTCAGTCGGGGTCAAACAACCGTTAAAGCCAATCCAAAAAGAACATCAGACATCAATATAAATTTTAAAAAATAAGCGTAATCAACCTGCTCTGCCTCTGTTTAATTACATTAAGTTTAACAAGCTCTCGACTCCTGAGACTGTAGTGTATGACATGATGGTGCTGGCGTGGCAGCGTCATTTTGTTCTTCCACAGAATGGAAAGTCCCCGTCAAGCTAAAGGCCGAGAAGTTGCTGAGTTTAAAGTATGGTTTTCATTTTGCTGTTTGTTGAAGAAACAGCAGTGGCGACAACTGGTGGAAACAGGCGATATTCACACAAGACCGCCAGTGTGTCTGAAACCACATGTGTCTAACGAGATCAAAATGTGCGTGTGAAGACCAAAGGAAAAGATTGTGTGCGTCTAAGATGTGTGCAACAAGCAGTCTGGATAAAAATATGTAATCCAAACAATGAATTGGGATTTTAAAGCCTGTTTTCCTGCCAATCCATGCTTTTGTATTAATTTTATTATGCTATTAATTTTTATATAATAATAAATGAAGAATTTTTAGTTTAGTTTAGTTTATTTATTCATTTCAAATTTAAAACGCAAAAGAAAAAAAAAATTACAGAACGATATGGAGAAATAAAATAACAAATTAAAATGAAAGGAAGCAGAAGAAAACAATCTCATAATATCTGCCCCTTTAAAAAAATCAATTTAAACAATCAATTCAAGCCAAATTATCCATGAACCATATTTACAACTCATAATAATATAACCAATTTATAGAGATTGTAAATATATAACATTTACACATAACTTTTCAACAATCTATTCTTAATCATTTTCTTGAATACAGACATTGACTGAGCAACTTTAACATCATCTTCCAAGACATTCCCTATACCAATTCTATGTATTAAAGTAAAACAACCCTTTAAACTTGTTCTATATTGTGGTTTAACAAAAATGTCTGTTCCCTTTAAATTATAACAACTTTTCCTTTTTACTAAAAGCTTTAGAATATTTGAAGGTAGAGTGTTACTTTGTGCTTTATACATTAGTAAAAAAAATGTATTCCACCAAATCATAAAATCCTAGCAGCTTCATTTTATGAAATAATACACTAGATGGATGATAATAATAATAATAATGTTATAATTCTTCATGCTCTTTTCTGTAAAACTAAAATAGGTTTCATTGTAGTTTTGCACGCTGTACCCCAGATTTCAACACAATAAATTAAATGTGGTACTATGATTGTATTATAGTCCTTTACCTTATATAATACTGCAATGGATTTGGATATTTTAATTTTAACGGAATTTATGTGTTGCTTCCATGACAATCTATCATCAATGATTACACCCAAGAATTTCATTTCTTTTACTCTACATATTTCAACACCGTCGATTCTGAAAGGAACTGCAGTAGTTATCTTCTTATTACTGAAAATCATATAATTTGTTTTTTTGAATGTGAGATCCATACCTCTTCTGGCCTACTCAGCACATGTCCTTCTGGTCCAGTGATACCAATCTGCAGCATCCGGATCTGCTCCTGTAGACCAAACACGCACACACAAAAGAAGCTCTCAGATCCCCAGTTTTGCATGCAGGAATATTTTTTGTAGATTTCGGTGCCGTGAACGTTCGAGCAGATGTCAAGTGGTGGTCACACTCCAGAATAAAAGTCTGTTTCTGTTGCTTTCGATCTGTGTGAAATATACGAGCAGGCCACACACATTTCTACATGGCAACCATCAAGCCTTTGAGGGGTCTTTTTTAATTTTCTTGTTTTGCAGTAACGTATGGAGATGAACATTTATAGACATGGACTTTGTTCCATACAACAGTCAGCACCTAAACACCTCATTCCAACATAATTGCCTTTGGTTGCTTTTGAACAAGATGCTGCAACACAGTCTTCCTAGATCAACCATCAAGATTTTCTTATTACTTGTGCACGACTGTACTTCTGCACCGACAACATGAAAAGGCGTGCAATAATAAAAGCATGTTTTATATTGGCAAACAAGGCAATAGAATAGACAGTGAACCCAGTTAAAATCACACAAAAGCCCTGTTTTGTACTGTAAACGTAATAAAATTTAACAACTAAGCCTAAAAGATGCAAAGCTGCATTAAACAGTTTCAATCTCTCTGTAGTGATTACAAGTTATAGACTGTGGAAGACCTAAACTGCCACAAATAAAACTTAAATAGAAGTTATTTTAAATGACTTACATTAAATACTAAAACAAATGCATTAAATATATAAAAGTAATATTTAAAAATATTTAATTATGAAATGTATACAATTTTTTTTAGCATTTTTAATTCATACTTGTTTTTATTGTGTCAGTATTTTTATTTATTTAACATACAAGTGATAATCTGGAATATACATTTTTATGAAGATTTATTTTCTAATGTTTACAAATGCTGAATCACAATTTTGCTTTTTTCCTGATGATCCACATAACTGCATGTTATTTTTTTTACCTTGTTATTCAGTCAATAATTTACAGACAAAAACAATCCAGTGATGACTTATTGTTTTTAAGTAGAAAAAAAATAAATTCATGATTTGGGATAACATTTTTCAAAGTTGGGAAAAGAGAGCACTGATCTTGGCGAAGGAACAAACTTTTGAGTTCCCCTGTGATTTGGAAAATTTAGGAATTCTCAGGTTGCTTGTCACATTTCCAGCTTTGCGACAATGAGAGGTGGGATTATAAACTTCGTGAGACCCATAGTCAGAATGGCTTTACGGGAATAAAAGACTAAAACCATGCTGGAATATATGTACGTCATAGCAGAATACAGGTATATATTTTATTTTCAAAATCTGCACCAACATCCACGTGTTCAATAACAAATTGCAAACATTTCCAAATTATTAATTTTGCCGTGGCTACAAGATTACTGGTAGATTACTAGACTATCGCAATGGTTTGTTATCTGGGTATCCCAATACTTTTTTTAAAAGTCTTCAGTTAATCAAAATTGCTGCTGCCAGAGTCTGGAGTTAATAGGAGAGATCATATCTCCAGTTTTAGCTTCTCTCCATTGGCTCCCTGTCAAATTCAGAATATAATTCAAAATCTTACTTCTAGCCTACAAAACCCTCAACAACCTAGCTCCAGCTTATATTTGATATCTTATTGTTCCATATTTTCATAACAGAGCACTTCACTCTCAGACTTTAGGCTTACTTGCAGTTCCTAGAGTTTCCAAAAGCAGAATGGGAGGAAGATCTTTCAGTCATCAGGCTCTTCTCTTGTGGAACCAACTTCCAGTTTCTGTCCATAAGGCTGACACATTGTCCAGTTTTAAGACT
>JBBPBX010006129.1:38188-50593 GCA_038048925.1 Garcialebias charrua
TAAACAGACTCTTTCCAAAAAAATTACAGTATCATACAAAAGTTGTTTAACTTCCATTATTCCATTCAAAAAGTTGATCTTTAATAGATTCAGGGACCTCAATTTAAACAATTTCAAGTATTTATTTGTTTATTTTTACATAATTTGGGCTTCCAGGTCATGAAACCCACGAAAACAGGAATTAAAAAAATTAGAATACTGTGAAGACATCAGCCCACACTACTCAGTTTTTGCAGAAAAAATAAAAGAAATCAGGATCACAACAAATCAATAAAAATATAGTACTTTTAAAACAATATGTCTATCTTCAATACTTGGTTGTGAATCCCTTTGCCTTAATCACTGCCTCAATGCGCCGTGGCATTGAGACAATCAGCCTGTGTTATTGCCTGGGAGTTATGGAAGCCTGAAAGTTATGCACCATAACTCATGTTCCCTGAAGGAAGGGAATGAGGTGCAACATATGCTATGGGAATTGCACCCCCGCACGATTACCTGAAGGAATACATTCACGTCTTTACGGCAGGGGTGTCAGCGTCTCGCCAGAGGCCCCGCCCTCTGGGTACTTAAGCCGCTGACGCCCATTCATCATTCTCCAAAATGCACTTCACAGAGCTTTCAGCATTGAAAAGGGCCAGATATGTTGCACCTTGTTCCCTTCCTTCAGGGAACATGAGTTATGGTGCATAACTTTCAGTTCCCTTTCAGTCTTGTCTCTCGGTGCAACATATGCTATGGGAACGTAATTCATTCACACCCTTGAAATGCTCAGCAAAATGCATGTGAGAACATCTGCCTTAAAACGACAGGTTTTTCCCAGCTGCTTTCTACAAGGTATGTAGAGAGCACAACCTGAGAAGAAAAAATGCCAAATGTAGAAACATCAGCTTGATGTTACCACTGGACATATAGATAAAAAAACACCAGCTAGAGACAGCATAAGCATGCTCCACTAGTGTGAATACTCATCTCCTTTTTTCTCTGGAAAACCTGAGAAACAGGAGGAAAGGAGCAAGGGACCCATTATGCCACTAGTAATTGGGTGGCAATGTGGAGGTAGAAAACCCAGGTCAAGCACAGGGTAACCTCCCAAGTCCCCAGGGGAATTTTTTCACATATACAAGGGGCACTACTGGCAAGTGTAGCCCATCCTGATGTTGGAGACCCATTAAGGAGAGGGGAAACCCCTTCATTGAACATCTCCTAAACAAACATAAACACCAAGGGACACCCTTGTGTATGTTGTTGCTGTTTGTTTTGGGATAAAGCAATCAAAGCCTTAGGCTCTCAGCCAGTTCCCTTCAAAGGCCAGGCTGAAAGCCGCCACAACTCCGGACGTGGGTGTAGAAGCTGCCCACGTGCCTGAGTCAGCAGGTCCCTGTGAGGAGGCAATTGCAATGGTATCCTGATAACATTGAGATCAACTCCGGGAACCATGGTTTCTGCGGCCACCTGGGGGCTATCAGGATCAGGGAGAGGGCTCCCTAGCGTACACGTTCCAGTGTCACCTCGATCAGTGGAAAGGCATAGTAGAGCACCCCTGCTGGCCAATCATGTGCCAGAGCATCCATTCCCAATGGTGCATCTGTTTCCTTCAAGGAGAAGTAAGCTGTGAGCTAGCTCTGCAAGCGAACAAGTCCACAGAGGCTCTCCCAAATCGTGACTAGACCTGCTCCACAATCCGTGGGTTCAGGCTCAATTCTGACGCCAGGAGAGGCCCTCTTGAGAGGGCATCTGCTCCATAATTTAGTTCACCGGGGACATGAGTCGCCCTGTGACAAGATTCTTGGAGCACACCATGTGAGTATCTTCTACGTCAGTCCGAGGAGGGCTAGGGATCTTGTCCCTCCTTCTCTGTTGATGAAGGACACTGTGGTCCTGTTATCTGATTTCACCAGGACATGCTGCCCTGCAATCAGACCTTTGCTAAAGAAGTATTTTAATGACAGGAATACGGCCAACAACTCCAGGAAGTTGATATGTAATCTCGCTTCCTGTTTATTCCAAAGGCCACAGGCGTTCTGATTTCTGCAGATCGCCCCCTATCCTGTTTTTGAGGCGTCCGTCGTGATGACCACACGAGATTACACCCTTCCCAGCGGGACCCCTTCCGTGAAAACAGACAAATCTCTCCAAGGTTCGAGGGCCTTCAGGCACTCTGAATCTATCCTAACCTTTCCTGCTCGATTAAGCAGGGCGGGTTGTGTCTGTTGGTTTAGCCATACTTGTATGGCCCGCATTTTCAGCAATGCATGTGGCACACAGGGTATGGCTGCCGCCAAGAGGCCTAAAAGGCGTTGGCATGTTTTCATAGGGACCCGTTGATCAAGTTTAAATCTTTCCAGGCAATGGCGAATGGAGGAAACTTGTTCATTTGAGAGCCATGCTCTGTACCGGACGGTGTCGATCTGTACTCCCAGAAATACGGTAACCCATGATGGAGTTAGGTCACTCTTTTGTAGGTTTATGACAAACCCGAGAGACTCCAGGTGAGAGATCACCCTGTAGGAGTGTGAATGGGCCTGTATTCTGCTTCCAGCTAGAATCAGCAGGTCATCCAAGTAATTCATAACCCTGAGTCCTTGATTCCTAAGGGGGGTCAGGGTTGCATCCAGATATTTAGTAAATGTACGAGGAGTCGTCTTTAAACCGAAGGGTAAGTCTTTGAATTCATAAGCGTTCCTTTCAAAAGCAAAACGGAGGAATTTCTGTGTTTCCTCCACACGCCTATGTGGAAATAGGCATCTTTCAAATCAATTGTACATGCGTAGTCTCCTGGTCTCACAGACTGAAGAACCTACCGCAGTATAAGCATCTTGAACTTAAAAGTTTTTATTCTCTTATTCAGAGTCCTGAGATCCAGAATTGGTCTCAGGGAATGATCCTTTTTGGGTACCAGGAAGTAGTTGCAGTACCCCTGTGAAGGGGGACGGTCTCCTGGTGAACTGCAACTTGAGCCCATGACATATCGTTGTCATGACCCAATGGCCAGGCCTGCGCGTGCGCCATGAGCCTGGAAGGCATGTCTAATTGCTGCTCGTCATGTTTTAGTGCGGGAGAGGTGGCCTTTGACCCCTCTCGCGCTCTTTCGAGCAGGTTGGTCAGCCCAACAGAAGATATCGCAAGATCTGTCCGTCTCCGGCAGAGCTCGTGTATCTTGCTGTGGTTCATAGTTTGACCACGTGGTTTGTGTTTTATGAAAATGGGACTCGAGTCAAGAACCAGGGAAGTTTGTGCTTTGGTTCTTTTATTTTTGTACATGCATGAAACTGTGTTTGTTTTGATTACACATACAGTAGGCGAGTCATGGTTGGTGTGCGCACACATGTCACCAGCTCCTCGTAGTGTTTTACAAGTAAAGACTGGGATCAAAAGGTTAGGTTCCCGTACCGCGTGGGAGGGCAAACCTGTAAAAATTTAAGTTAATCCTGCTTCATCAGGCCCGAATCTGAGTTCCACACGGGGTCACTGAAGAGGCCCTTATCCGATGCTGGAAAGTCTCACTGTAACCAACGGTTCTCTTCCGTGGAGGGTAACGCATGTCTTCCTTTGGGGGTGCAAAGCTTTTTCTCAACAGCCCCTCGCAGGGGGCTTCCGCCTGTTTGTGTCTTTGTTCCAGACTGGCCTGTACGCGTTCCAGGGCTCCCCCGAAGAGTCCTGTCGGCTCGATCGGGTGCTGGAGGAAGGGGGACCTCTGGTTTTCCGGAGGTCCGATAACGTCAGCCAAAGATGGCGCTGAGCGACAACTATTTCTGCCATTGCTCTGCCTTGTGAAATGGCTATTGTCCCTATCATGTGGAGCACAAAGTCAGAGGTGCGGCGGGCCTCCTCCATGGCCTCCGTTGCGGCCTGCTTGTTTTTTGTTACCTGGAGATCCTGCAGTTTTTCTGCCAGGTACGCCTGCACCATGGTCGATGCTTTCATTGCGCGAGCCGCGAGGCCCTGAGCCTTGTAGCACTTTTCAAGCTGTTTCTCCGAAGCGCAGAAGGCCTTGCTGGGCAGCGCTGGTTTTGTCCCCGTAGCTGCGGGAACCAGATGAGCCACCAGGGTCTCCTTTATCAGGGGTGCGCTGGCGAGGCCCGCTGTCTCTATTCCAACGACATCCAGGAGTCGGGATAGTGGCAGCATCATGGGAGCTCCGGGTTCCACACAGGAGCGTTTGAGCTCCATGAGGAAGTCCGGGAAAATGGGCATTTTTTGCGAAGTTGTTGGCTGGTGCTTCGCATAGAAGTAGTTTCCCGCCAGCCTCGTAACCTGTTGGCGAGGCGTGGGGTCTGGCCACGCGACGTGCAAGGTATCTGCCACCCTATGGCATAGGTTGAACAGAGCAGGGACCGACACGTCCGGTTCCGGTAGAATTTGCGCCAGGTTCTAGGAGGAATTTGCACTTTCTCCTCTGTAACCATACTCGGTGTCTTGGTCAGACACTTCGGACGTCGAGTCCTCAATTGCAACCGAGGAGTCCGACACGTTCTCATCTCCGACACGATCGCTGCATTCCAGGTCCACGTTCTCAAGCTCCGGCTCGGGAGCGAGCAGCTTTGTGCGATGTGCGGCCTTCAGCACCGCGGCCTTCGCTATGGATTTAGCCAACGCGTCTGCGTGGCGTTTCCTCACTACTGCCGGCATCCAACAGCAGTGGGAGCAAGAATCGGGGAATTCCAGCGCTTTTCTCGCGTGCAGAATCCCTAGGCAGACAGGACAGGCCTCGTGGGTGTCCGTCGCCGAAAGGGAGTAGCCGCATCCGCTGGGGCAGGGGCGCGAGCGAAGGCTTGTCGTCCTGCTGGTTTTCTTCTTCTTTGTCCTCCGTTTTCCCTTCTCGGGAGCCATGTCCGGAGACGAGAAGTGTCAAGGTTGTTCCTAGCTTCCTTTTGTTCGAAGCCGTCCTCTCCGTCATCTTGCTTTCGCTGGCTAGCGTGCTAATGGTTAGCAGGGAGTGTTGTGACGCAGTTAGCGCAGTCGAGAGAAGCAGCTGCGGAAAGAGAAGAAAACTTTGAGGTAAGTAGAAAAACGGTGGACTAGCTTTCGCCAACCCAGCAGTATGCAGGAAAATTTATCTGTACGCTCAGTGTAGGGAGCAAGCTCACCTCAATCGAGCGATGCGACAACAGAGAAGTCCCACGAAGTTCAGGTTTTAAGCGAGGTGAAGGGCAAAAAGAGAATGATGAATGGGCGTCAGCGGCTTAAGTATCCAGAGGGCGGGACCTCTGGTGCCACGCTGACGCCCCTGCCGTAAAGGCGTGAATGTATTCCTTCAGGTAATCATGCGAGGGCGCAATTCCCATAGCATATGTTGCACCGAGAAACATGACTGAAAGGGAACCAGATTTCCTTGATGCTTTCAGCTCTTCTTTGTTGTTGGGTCTGGTGCTCCTCATTTTCCTCTTAAGAATACCCCATAGATTCTCAATGGGGTTGGTTAGCCAGTCAAACACTGTGGCCTGGGCATCAAACCAGGTTTTGGTGCTTCTGGTGGCATGGGCAGAGGACAGGTCCTGCTGGAAGATGACATCTGCATCTCCATACAGATCCTCAGCAGAAGGAATCAGGAAGTCCTCTAAAACATTCTAGTAGACTTTCGCCACTCTGGTCGTCAGATTACAAACGGGTGTTCTTTCCAGTTAGCCTGTCTCTCGGGCTAGGTTTTTTACGGTTTGACATATCCTGTTGGGTCTCATAACGACCAAATCGGGCCTCAAGAGATTGGACGTGACGGAGTAGGAACACGATTATCCCGCACACTATGAAAGAGAGGAGCATTACCACAACTGAATTGAGCGAGTCGGCGCTAGACCATGCGTAAGTGATAGGCTGAAACGGGATCGTAGTGTCGGACTTGAGAGTCCTGAGAACTTTATTAATCGGTTCGACGTCGACGACTTTAGTTCCTTCAAAACGGAGTTGTTCAATGGTTTTAGGGTCTATCTCTAAACTCATGTTTGAGAAACACTCGGGTTCTTCCAGAGTGGATTCCCATTGATCCGGATAGAGGTGGTAGAGCGTCAATTCGCCAATGTGTATAGTTGTACCTTCGGGGACACTGATCCACATTGTCTTGTCTGGGAGGGTCACAAGTCTGTTAGCCGCGGGTTGGTGGATGTACACCATAATTGCAGATCTTTGGGGAGCATTGACCAACCAACGTGACCCAATTCTTTCCGCACTAGCGGTCGTAACCTGGCGTTGCGGAGTCATTTATAAGACTGAGCTGAACACAGCTTCTCAGACTGAGGAAGTCTTTCGGACGAAAGACGAAACGTTTCTACAGGTTTTTTTTGCTTTGTTTTGTTTTGTTTTTTGAATGTCCAGAGGACCAGACTTAGCTTTTTTGGATTCTAGTAGACTGTTGCAGTGATCTTGGATTCAAGCAAGCAGAATTTACCAACAGCTGCACTGGACATTGCACCCCAAATCATGACTGACTGTGGATATTTCACACTGGACCTCAAGCAGTGTGGGCTCTGTTTCTCATCCTTCTTCCTCCAAACCCACACACCTTGATTTCCCAATGAAAAGCACACTTTACTTTCATCGGAAAGGAGTTGGCTCAGGTTCAGAAGTGGCTTGACCCGAGAAACCCAACAGTTGTAGTCCATCTCCCTGATGCGTCCGAATGTGGTGGTTTTTGAAGCTGTGACTCCCGCCTCATTCCACTCTTTCTGGATCTCTTCCAGATTCTGAAATCTTCTTTGTTTTATAATCCGCTGAAGCCCACGGTCATCTCTTTTGCTGGTGCATCTTCTCCTGCCACATTTTGCCCTTCCACTAGACTTTCCATTGATATGCTTGGACATAGCACTCTGCAAACAGCCAGCCTCCTTAGCTATGAACTGTTGTGGCTTACCCATCCTATGGAGGGTATCAATGATGGTCTTCTGGCCAGATGTTATGTCTGCAGTCTTCTCCATATTGAACCAAACTGAGACAATTGAACCAAACTGAAGCAATTTAATGATACCTGGGGAAACACGTGCAGGTGCTGAGTTTAGTAGACGATTAGTGTGTCACACTCAGTTTACAACATTCATGCCGTGCAAAATTTTGGATGTTTTCTCCACAATATTCCAACTTTTTGAAATCCTGTTTTTGTGGGTTTCATGAGCAGGAAGCCCAAATTATATAAAAATAAACAAATAAATACTTGAAATCATTTAAATTGTGGTCCCTGAATCTATCATCTATTAAAGATTAACTTTTTGAATGGAATTATGGAAGTTAAACAACTTTTCAACGATATTCTAATTTTTTGGAAAGGATCTGTATATTTACAGTATACAGAATATATATCATAAATGCATACTGTACACATCTATATATATANTTTACTTTCCGCTCCCTCCCCCCTTCAAAAAATTATAATTTCTAATCATCACACCTGTGGTGTTATTTGTTATCTTTTCTCTTAATATTTAGTCATAGTTTTAAAATGTCTTTGTTCAGATCCTTATGAGTCCTTAGCTCATTCTTTCCTTGAGCTATTACTGCCCTCTGCCATGAAAACTGGGTGATCAATCATGTAATTACTTGTGTTTGTGTGTACATTAGCGAAATATCTCATGGACCAGTGGATGGATTTTTTTTTTTTTATCTTAGAAAGTAATTGTTGACTGCTCACCTACAACATTACTTGGTTATATTATGTTGAAAAGGGCTGCCATGGCTAATCATTAGCAAATACAAAATAAAGACTACAACCCAGTCAGTTTTACAGACATTCAGCTAATAGGTGTGGTAGTAGCTGAGACTATAATCACCAACACTTGAAGCACAAACAGATCACAGGACATCTTTGTTTAAAACTTGAGCTGCAAAGCTGATGACACACTCCTTAAAGGAATGCTCCTCTCAGTTATTAAAAAGAAGAGCTGCTAAGTTGAACATCTAAAACATTTGATTGTTGTACGTGATTGACTGTTTTGGATAGGTGTGCTGTTGGCTTGAAACGCAGCAGTGATGGGACAGGTTGGCAGGCATGTAGACTGAGGAAGTCCTCTGGATGGGGGACGAAACATTCACCACTTAAAGAAACAGGTCCAGATGATACGATTTAACATTTTTTGTTCCTTTCAATTATGTTTTTCAGACCATTTATGTTTCTGTTTAGCTTGTTGTAGTACAAACATGGCTTGGAGAATGTAGTTAAAAATGCCAAGTCAATGTTTACATTTAAGAAAATGATCAAAACGAATGTGTTAAAAAATATATATGAAATAGCGTAATGTGTATTGTATTAGTTAGAAAATTAGAAAGAGTTAGTCATTTTGTACTGTTGGTTGAAGATTATTATTGTTTAATCTGATTGTTGGAAAAAAGGGGCAGATATAATAAGATTTATTCTTCTTTCTGCTACCTTTCATTTTTTTATATTTTGTACATTATCATTTATGGGATTGTCTTGTATTGTTTCTTTTGTAAAAAAAAAAAATGAACAAATTTAATAAACATAAACATAAACAAACCATTCCAGCCGCCTGCTGCCTCCTTGTCCTTCATTTATGTCCTTTCAACAACACAACACCCTCTATTCTATCGGCCTTTTTTCTTCTAAAAGTAGAAAGAAAATAGACAAACCTCTGAGTAATGGAAAATAATAGCGGTTTGTTTTATCATCTGGCGACAAAAACTGAACTTTTTACAAATCCCTGAAAAGAGTTAAAAATTTTGAAAGAGTTATTCATTTTGTTCTGTTACTGAAGATTATTTTTGATTGAACTAATTGTTTGAAAAAGGGGGCAGATATGATAAGATTTTTTCTTCTTTCTGCTACCTTTCTTTTTTTATATATATATATTTTGTATGTTATCGTTTATGGGATTGTTTTTATTGTGTTTTAAAAATGAACCAATTTTATAAATAAATAAATAAAACTCTGGTGGTAGACAGCATGAATTTGAACACACATCCCTGACATGCTGTTACCCCTTCCTCTCACTCTGTTGGCTCATCCCTGAGCATCAAACCATTTCTCTGAGGGAGCCATGTTAATAACTGTGCTGTACTGAAGTGAGAAAATGTGCATCTACGAGGATGTGTGTGTGAGAGAGTGGGGGCTCAGCGTTTATTTGCATGTGACAAACAGTGAGAGAGAAAAGATGCAAGCAGCCGAGCTTTAGTTAGTGTTGCCCGTCATCACAGATCTCCATGGAGATGCTTCTGTCTGCCATCCACACCTTTGGTACGTAATCATGGAGGCAGGAGAGAGCAGGAGGCACATGTGCTGCTGTTCCACCGCTCCGAGCAGGCACAATGTGGGGTCGGCTGGCTGAGCTATAAATAACTGTACAGTAGTTAACGCAGCGGCGGTGCTGCACGGCGAGACTCTTTAGTTGATTTAGTACAAATAAACAGCAATGACATGGGGTAATCTTGAACACTGGGGAGGAAATGGGTTTTATTTGAATTTATGCAAAGGATCACATGCCTTCATGATATAACACCTTCTCTCACACATCTGACAGTTTGGGTTTTATTCTGCCTCAATTTCACAATCCTTGGGCAAATATTATTCTGTGAGCTTGTCTGGCAACAGAAGGCTGGGGAACAAAAGGGGTTTCAAAAGGTAAATTATCAAAACAATAATCTTCAGGTCCTCAGGACGGTTTCTTTTTTTGTTGTTGAAACGTTTCGTCCTTCATCCAAAGGACTTCATCAGTCCAAGCAGCCACAACAAACTGAGTCCCATAAGCAGCACACTTGCATAGTGGACCAACAAGTTTGCTGGTAATAAGATGGTTTCTGGGGCCCTCCCTCTCCCCTGTCAACTCCTCTGAGGCAGCCATAGCCAAAATGGTTCAAAACATCAAAGTTCATGCTCAATCCAGGTTAAAAAAAATCCAACAAAGTTAAGTCAGGTCCTCTGGACGGTTTCTTTTTGTTGTTGAAACGTTTTGTCCTTCATCCAAAGGACTTCATCAGTCCAAGCAGCCACAACAAACTGAGTCCCATAAGCAGCACACTTGCATAGTGTGCCAACCAGTTTTATGGTGATAAGATATGGCTATGGCTGCCTCAGAGGAGTCGACAAGGGAGAGTGCAGACTCCAGAAACCATCTTATTACCATAAAACTGGTTGGCTGTGGGACTGAATTTGTTGTGGCTCCTCAGACTGATGCAGTCCATAGGATGAAGGACAAAATGTCTCAACAAAAAAAACTTCCAGAGGACCTGACATGCCTTTGTTGGAATTTTTACCTAGATTATTGAGCATGAACTTTATATAGTCAAAGTCAAAGTCAACTTTATTGTCAGAATTGCAATATGTACAGGACATACTGTCATGATCTGCTGTTTAATGTTGGAACTGAGATGAGCAGATCACACACCATGGAAAGACAAAGCCCCGGTGCTCAAGGAGTGAATACACAGAGTTTATATACTGACACAAACGAGACAGTGAGGAGCACCTGGGGTGATTAGAATGAGGACCAGCTGTGAATGATTAATGCTGAAGGCCTGAGCACAGAGAGACAGACTGAGGAGTGGGAAATGACAGAGACTGAATGAGATACACAGAAACCAGTAAACAAAGCTCAGAATAACAAAGTATGGCAGGAGGGGAACACAAAATAACATAAAGAAACAGAGCCTAAAGAAAACAGACAGGGACAGAACCTGACATAACCCCCCCTCAAGGGTGGCACCTGACACCCCCAAGACGGACCCCACAAGAACAAGGGCGGGAGGCAACAGGCAGGATGGCGGGCCAACATCAGCCCGATCCGGGGGGCGCCCAGGAGATCACCCATCACCACCAACCCAATCTGGAGGACGTCCAGGAGGCCGTCCATAATGCGGCAGCACGTCAGGCGGGCGACCAGAGTACCGTCCAGCAAGAAACACACCCAAGGAAAGGGATGGTTAGGACACCACCGTCGGCCAGGACACCACCGTCGGCCGGAACCCCACCGTCGGCCGGAACCCCACCGTCGGCCGGAACACAGACGTCGGCCGGAACACAGACGTCGGCCGGAACACAGACGTCGGCCGGAACACAGCCGTCGGCCGGACCACCACCGTCGGCCGGAACCCCACCGTCGGCCGGACCACCACCGTCGGCCGGACCACCACCGTCGGCCGGAACACAGCCATCGTCATCGCCAGGACCCCCGTCGTTGGGCGCCGAGATGTTGTCGGGCGCCGAGGCAGGCGATAAGACGTCTGCGGCGCCGGGACCCTCTGTCGAGGACGAGGCGTATGCGGCGCCGGGACCCTCTGTCGAGGACGAGGCGTATGCGGCGCCGGGACCCTCTGTCGAGGACGAGGCGTATGCGGCGCTGGGACCCTCTGAGACGTCGTCGGGGACCACGTCGTCGGGACCCTCTGAGACGTCGTTGGGGACCACGTCGTCGAGACCCTCTGAGACGTCGTTGGGGACCACGTCGTCGAGACCCTCTGAGACGTCGTTGGGGACCACGTCGTCGAGACCCTCTGAGACGTCGTTGGGGACCACGTCGTCGAGACCCTCTGAGACGTCGTTGGGGACCACGTCGTCGAGACCCTCTGAGACGTCGTTGGGGACCACGTCGTCGAGACCCTCTGAGACGTCGTTGGGGACCACGTCGTCGAGACCCTCTGAGACGTCGTTGGGGACCACGTCGTCGAGACCCTCTGAGACGTCGTTGGGGACCACGTCGTCGAGACCCTCTGAGACGTCGTTGGGGACCACGTCGTCGAGACCCTCTGAGACGTCGTTGGGGACCACGTCGTCGAGACCCTCTGAGACGTCGTTGGGGACCACGTCGTCGAGACCCTCTGAGACGTCGTTGGGGACCACGTCGTCGAGACCCTCTGAGACGTCGTTGGGGACCACGTCGTCGAGACCCTCTGAGACGTCGTTGGGGACCACGTCGTCGAGACCCTCTGAGACGTCGTTGGGGACCACGTCGTCGAGACCCTCTGAGACGTCGTTGGGGACCACGTCGTCGAGACCCTCTGAGACGTCGTTGGGGACCACGTCGTCGAGACCCTCTGAGACGTCGTCTTCGTGAGGACCCTCTTCGTGGGGACCCTCTTCTCGTCGTGGGGACCCTCTTCTCGTCGTGAGGACCCTCTTCGTGGGGACCCTCTTCTCGTCGTGAGGACCCTCTTCGTGGGGACCCTCTTCTCGTCGTGGGGACCCTCGTCGTGGGGACCCTCGTCGTGAGGACCCTCGTCGTGAGGACCCTCGTCGTGAGGACCCTCGTCGTCGGGACCCTCGTCGTCGGGACCCTCGTCGTGGGGACCCTCTTCGTGGGGACCCTCTTCGTGGGGACCCTCATCGTAGGGACCCTCTGAGACTTCGTCGGGCGGTGAGACGTTGTCGGGCTCCTCTGAGACGTCATCCGGACCCTCTTCGTCGGGACCCTCGTCATCCGGACCCTCTTCGTCGGGACACTCGTCGTGAGGACCCTCTTCGTCGGGACCCTC
>JBBPBX010006129.1:51053-69543 GCA_038048925.1 Garcialebias charrua
CATCGTCGTCGGGACCCTCGTTGTCGGGACCCTCTGAGACGTCGTCGGGCACCGTCAAGACGAGGTCTGCAGCATCGTCGTCGGGACCCTCGTTGTCGGGACCCTCTGAGACGTCGTCGGGCACCGTCAAGACGAGGTCTGCAGCATCGTCGTCGGGACCCTCGTTCGTCGTCGGGACCCTCGTCGTCGGGACCCTCTGAGACGTCGTCGGGCACCGTCAAGACGAGGTCTGCAGCATCGTCGTCGGGACCCTCGTCGTCGGGACCCTCGTCGTCGGGACCCTCGTCGTCGGGACCCTCTGAGACGTCGTCGGGCACCGTCAAGACGAGGTCTGCAGCATCGTCGTCGGGACCCTCGTCGTCGGGACCCTCGTCGTCGGGACCCTCGTCGTCGGGACCCTCTGAGACGTCGTCGGGCACCGTCAAGACGAGGTCTGCAGCAGCCGAACGTCGTCGGGACCCTCGTCGCTGCAGCAGCGTCGAGGTCTGCAGCAGCCGAAGCGTCGAGGTCTGCAGCAGCCGAAGCGTCGAGGTCTGCAGCAGCCGAAGCGTCGAGGTCTGCAGCAGCCGAAGCGTCGAGGTCTGCAGCAGCCGAAGCGTCGAGGTCTGCAGCAGCCGAAGCGTCGAGGTCTGCAGCAGCCGAAGCGTCGAGGTCTGCAGCAGCCGAAGCGTCGAGGTCTGCAGCAGCCGAAGCGTCGAGGTCTGCAGCAGCCGAAGCGTCGAGGTCTGCAGCAGCCGAAGCGTCGAGGTCTGCAGCAGCCGAAGCGTCGAGGTCTGCAGCAGCCGAAGCGTCGAGGTCTGCAGCAGCCGAAGCGTCGAGGTCTGCAGCAGCCGAAGCGTCCAGGTCTGCAGCAGCCGAAGCGTCCAGGTCTGCAGCAGCCGAAGCGTCCAGGTCTGCAGCAGCCGAAGCGTCCAGGTCTGCAGCAGCCGAAGCGTCCAGGTCTGCAGCAGCCGAAGCGTCCAGGTCTGCAGCAGCCGAAGCGTCCAGGTCTGCAGCAGCCGAAGCGTCCAGGTCTGCAGCAGCCGAAGCGTCGAGGTCTGCAGCAGCCGAAGCGTCGAGGTCTGCAGCAGCCGAAGCGTCGAGGTCTGCAGCAGCCGAAGCGTCGAGGTCTGCAGCAGCCGAAGCGTCGAGGTCTGCAGCAGCCGAAGCGTCGAGGTCTGCAGCAGCCGAAGCGTCGAGGTCTGCAGCAGCCGAAGCGTCGAGGTCTGCAGCAGCCGAAGCGTCGAGGTCTGCAGCAGCCGAAGCGTCGAGGTCTGCAGCAGCCGAAGCGTCCAGGTCTGCAGCAGCCGAAGCGTCCAGGTCTGCAGCAGCCGAAGCGTCCAGGTCTGCAGCAGCCGAAGCGTCGAGGTCTGCAGCAGCCGAAGCGTCGAGGTCTGCAGCAGCCGAAGCGTCGAGGTCTGCAGCAGCCGAAGCGTCGAGGTCTGCAGCAGCCGAAGCGTCGAGGTCTGCAGCAGCCGAAGCGTCGAGGTCTGCAGCAGCCGAAGCACCAAGGACCAGAGATGGCAAGTACTTTGCCACAAAAGCTGCCTGCCAACGTTCCAGCTCCTCCTGTGACACCCTCTCTCCCTCCTCCAGAAAGCGAGGGCTGGGCTGTACATCTGGTGGCGAGCGAGGAGGAGACGGACAGCGGGGTGCAGCGGCGAGGTGAGGTGGAGAGGGATGAAGCTGAGAGTCGGTGGTCTTGCCTCTTCTTTGCCGCCTCTTCCTGCTGCGTTGGTGGTGTGAGCTGAAGACGGGCGCACCCCAGAGTTCCTCCTCCAGCTCAGCGTCATCGTCTGACCACAGCAGCAGATGTGACGAGCAATAAGCCGGCGGGGTGGAGGAAGAAGCTGGCTTAAAAGCCAGGCGGCTCCCCCAGAACTGAGACCTCATTTCCTCTTCCTCCACAAGAAGAGGTGATGGTAGGATCTCCACCTCCGGGCTGTGGTGACCTCGTCTCCGGACGGGTTCAGTCCGAAACGCCCCCCACCGGATCACAGGCTCCTCCATCAGTTCCTGTTTCTCCTTGTCCCTCTGAGCAGTTTTGTCTGCCTCACGGGCGAGCCATTCAAAAATATCTATTTTTCTGCTGGGCTCTTTCTGAGGACCGGGGCTTTCTGTCATGATCTGCTGTTTAATGTTGGAACTGAGATGAGATGAGCAGATCACACACCGTGGAAAGACAAAGCCCCAGTGCTCAAGGAGTGAATACACAGAGTTTATATACTGACACAAACGAGACAGTGAGGAGCACCTGGGGTGATTAGAATGAGGACCAGCTGTGAATGATTAATGCTGAAGGCCTGAGCACAGAGAGACAGACTGAGGAGTGGGAAATGACAGAGACTGAATGAGATACACAGAAACCAGTAAACAAAGCTCAGAATAACAAAGTATGGCAGGAGGGGAACACAAAATAACATAAAGAAACAGAGCCTAAAGAAACAGACAGGGACAGAACCTGACACATACACAGGATTGAAATTGCGTTTCTCTCAGTCCCTCGGTGCAACAGTAACCATCTAAACACTAAACACTAAAACATTTAATAAACATAAGCATAAAATAGTAAAAGTGTAACACTGTCCTGAGTTTTTTCATAGTAGTATAAAAGTATGAAAATTTACACCAACACTGAAACACCAAACACCCCTAAAACACCAAACACCCAATATAATATTCATTGCTGGTTTAAAGCTAATTTCATGCATAAACATCATTAAAGGGATAAGTCAGATCTTCTGACGTGGGACCTTGTAGAAAGGTTTGTGAACAATATTTTATCTCGGCACGGTGGCACAGTTGGTATTGGCTCTCAGTGAGAAGGTTACCTGTTCAAATCCCAGCCTAGGACCTTTCTTGGTGGAGTTTGCATGTTCTCTCCGTGCATGCGTGGGTTTCCTCCCACAGCCCCAAAAACTTGCATGTTAGACTGATTGCTAACTCTAATTGTCCCTAGGTGAGAGTGAGAATGGTTGTTTGTCTCTGTGTAGCCCTGTGATGGACTTGCGATCTGTCAAATGTGTCCTCCACCTCTCGCACTGTGACTGATGGACATGGGCACCAGTGACCAGCGCCACCCAAAAAGGACGAAGTTGTTAAAGATAATGAATGGATGGATGGATTTTACCTCTTGTAGCCCTTTGAATGAACTCAGTTTGAACCAAGAGACCAAACAGATGTGCTAACAGCTGGTTTAAGCATGGCCAATACTGAAGTAGATTTCTGCCCATCTGCAAAGTTTCATAGCAGTTCATGTGAACTGTTTTATCAGCCTTTAAAATGAAGTCCATTTTTCAATTCACGGCTGTTCCAGCAGAAATATCATATTCCAATGGACATGACGCAGCTACACCCGAAGCTACAGCTAGCTGCTGCCGTTATAAAAGCTTGCAGATTACCATAGAATTGAATGTATAAAATTGTGTAATGAGTAATCTGGGCAACAGTTTTAAAAATTCGAAGTAATTGCTGTAAAGTTTTAGAGTTGAAGACATTTCCTTTCCACTGATGCCTCTGTGCTTGCTTAGGATGGGAGACTGCGATGAAGTGACAACTCAAAGCAAGTTGTTGGCTCCTTAGATACATAACGTTATTAACTGACTTTATATGCATGTGCATGTTTCTGTACAGTGCACTGACAACTTCTGTTGTGAACTGGTGCTGTATAAACAAACTGAATTGAACTGAATACATTAGTTTTTAAGTGACCTGTGATAGACTTGCCACCTGTCCAGGGTGACCCCACCTCTTGCACTGCTGGATATGGGCACCTGTGACCTCTGTGACCTGAAAAGGAAGAAGCGGGTAAAGATAATGGATGGAGTTTTTAAGCTGTCAAAAATAAATTTTATTCTTGACCCCATTTGGAGTAGTCGTTAGCTCTCCAATTTCTCTGAAATGAGGTCAATCAAATGCTATCTACAACAGGTAAGATAATAATGGTTCATAAACGTTCAACAGAACACCACTTCAAAAGCTCTGAATTGATGCTTTAAAGAGTTTAATGATCTACATTATTGTCCTGTGCTACATTCTTCACACTGTATTTATACACGAAAACAGACATTAGTTTAGTGTAGAAACAGTGTACAGACAAAAACATAAATGTCCCTTTTGTTTATTACACATAAGGCCACTATGGTAGGACACAAAGAGAATAACATGTCACAGGTAAAGAAACAGTAATCCTGCCTCTTCGGGTGTTTTTACAGGTTTATCTCCAACAGTATAACAACAAGAAACAAAATAAATGGCATTACTGCAGACATTTATACATCAATCTTCACCGAGTAGAACTGATGGCTTTGCAGTGGATGTAGTTTTTACCAACATGTACTGAAAATCTACAATGTAATCTGATACGAGTAGTCTGCTTTTTTGGTCCAGAATCAACCACTAATGACGCATCAGCTGTGCAGAGTGCATCTAATAGCCAGACAACGCTGCACAACAGCCTTTTGTTAAACTCATCTATTGTTCAAGCATTTACAAACATTTTGGTTGAGCAGCATTCATTTTGTGTATAATAAAAAAGGCACAGAAAAATCTGATCAGCAGAGTCCGTACATCTATAGACAAAAATCTGCTTAACAATATAAGCAAAGAAATAATATCATCAATCATAGATACCATCATGAATAAAACTTATCTTTAAAACAAAGTTAGGATTGGGATCCTTGTTAAGACCCAGATTATGTGCATCAGCAGGACATCATATATTGTTTCTCTTTCGGCTGCTCCCTTCTGCAGTTTTTTTTTTTTACGCTGGATGCTCTTCCTGGTGCAACCTGGACTCAAACCTGTAGACCACAGCACTGACCACCGAGCTACCACAGCCCTGACCACCGAGCTACCACAGCCCCCACTCTGATCCTTTTAAAATTAAAAAAATGTGTGAAATTACATTTTCAAATCTGCCTGCTTCGAAAATATGAATCAACATAATCAAAGTATTTCTGACTGGGTGCATTTTTAAATGGCAGTTTTTAATGTTCAATTATTGTCAAATATCTGATCATTAATGTTTATGTTTGTGCAACGATTAAGATATACTGGCTTTACAACAATTTGCAACTCGGACACATAAAACATCTTTAACTCAAAATAGTGACAGTAGGAAGAAATTACGAAAACTTCTTCCAACCTTGAAAGAAAAATTGTCGTTATGTTGAAGCTCACTGTACACAATGGAATGGTAACTGAGAAAAATGTCTTTGTGTCCACGGAATGACAAACATTTGAGTTTCCACCAGAGCTTTACTAGAACATTGTACAACGCTGGATCATGCATACATGCTAAATGTAAAAAAACACATGTGCCATATGGAAAAGTGTACATCTCTACTGTAGAACATCATGTTCCACAGATTAAACAAAACATGAAGTAAAATAATTAATCCTGAATTACAAGAATTCTGCAGTTTGTTGGCAAACGCCGCAGCAGACTTCATATCATTCCACCTTCTCAAAGCAAATCTTCATCATCAGGTCAGGGTGGTGACCTCCGGCGGCGAAAAGTTCCCAGAGCTGCTGAGGATGTCTTTACAGCTTTCTGTTAGGAAACACAAAGGTTCCTTATTAAAGCACTTTTCAGGGACAAACAACTGTGTGCAACATTAATCGTTTCCTCAACTGGTCTGGTATTCTGTCAGTCGGTAAATCATCTCATTGTGTTCATGATCTGTGGCACGGAGACCTGTCCAGGGTGCCCCCGCCTCTCGCACAGTGATTCATTTCAATTCAGTTTATTTATATAGCGCCAATCCACAACAAAGTTGTCTCAGGGCACGATACAGAAACATTCACATACATGGAAAAGTCTTTTAGTAGAGTTCTCTCTCTAAGGAAGTGGAGTGATATGGGCACCAGTGAGTGACCCAAAAAGGAAGAAGAAGGTAAAGATATTGGATAGATGGTATTTACTCTGTAGTATGTTCCATCCATCAATGCATTGTCTTCTACTTTGTTCCAAAGTTGGGTCGTGGGGCAGCAGCTTGAGCAGGGAGGCCCAGACATCTCTTTCCACAGCCACCTCTTCCAGGAGGACCCTAAGGTGTTCCCAGACCAACTGAGAGTCATAGTCTCTCCAACGTGTCCTGGGTCTTCCCCGGGGTCTCCTCCCTGTCAGACATGCCCAGAGCACCTTCCGAGGGAGGTGTCCAGGGAGCATCCTTACCAGATGCCTGAACCACCTCAACTGGCTTCTCTCGATGTGGAGGCGCAGGTTCTACTCCGAGTCTCTCCTGGATAACTGAACTTCTCACCCTAAGGGAGAGTTCTTGGCCATAGTTGAGGGTAGGACGACAGACTGGTAAACAGAGAGCTTTGCTTTACAGCTCAGCTCCCTCTTCACCACAACGGACCGGTACAGAGTCCACAATACTTCAGACGCTGCACCAATCCATCTATCAATCTCACAGTCCATTCTTCCCTCAGCCGTGAACTAAACCCCGAGATACTTGAACTCATGCACTTGAAGCAGAACCTCATCCTCGACCTGAAGAGAGCAATCCAACCTTTTCCAACTGAGGAAAGTAAGTTGTAAGACTGTAGTAAGCTGATATCACATTTACAGTGAAGGGTTTTTTTTATTAGTTTTTTTTTTTGGGGGGGGGGGGTAAAGAAGGCCTAGTTATACTGACCATTCAGTCAACCTTTATTTAGGCAGGTTAATCCCATTGAGCCTCGAGGACTCATTTACAAAAGAGGCCTGTTTTCAACAAAGAATGATGACAACAGCGACAACAATAGACAAATCATAAGAGAGGCATACAGATTATTATTTTTTAACAAGTTAAAAAAAGATGTCAAAGTAGCAAAACAGATAGATTATAAGGCAAATGTAGAAAACTAAAAACATGTCTGCATAGACTATGACTGACAGAAATAAAACCAAAGTGGTTGAATACTTTTACAGGCACTATATGTATTTAAATCTAAGGCAAGGCCAGACTGTCAATCTTGAACTTGCGACTTCAGGATTACGAGACCGTGGCACTGACCACCGAGCTACTACAGCCACACCAAGAAGAAGAAGATCACATATTTAAACACAATGTCACACAGTCTGTGTTGACGTGATGGTCATGTGTGGCCAAACACTTTAGCCTATCGTCGAGACCTCAAGATGTTGCAGAAAAGCTTTGACCCGACACGTGTGCTGTCTGCTTAATTTAAAAACATTTCGTATTTGAACAGCTAAATTAGCACTTCAGTCCCCAGTGAGCACCTTGCATGGCAGCTAAAGTGTGTGAGGCTGCTATTAATCATCGTTCCCTTCATTAGCATGCTTGTGAAATGTAAGCAACAAATGCTTCGTCTATGACTAAAAAACACTAAACAATCAACAGATAATTCCACTCTTGCTCACGGGCAACATTCTTCAGATCTAAATTTCTGAAGTTAACAGAAATGTTGGAAGTTTTCTGCAGTTGATGAAACCTATCAGTGAAAAAAAAAATCCATCGTCCAATTCATCCAGAAGAGTCTGAGGAATATGGGGGTTCTCCAGATCATCGGAAGCATTTTTTGCACATCCGTTTGCTGTCACACCACGATGCACTTTTAACACAATATACTTACAATTTGGTAAAGTGTTTGTTTTTCTTTGGATAAATTGCAGCTCTGAGTGTCAGACAGAATCTCTGTGATGATTTTAATCACCAGAACATTTTCTTCCTGCCACTCTGCGCATCCATTTCCCGTCAACCATCCGAGGGCATCTTTAGGCCTCCATCCATCAGTCTTTTTACTCTGTTCTTCATCCGAATGCCTTTTAACACCAGAATTAGCCACATTTCATTCCCTATAGGCCCAAGTCTTAAGAGCAGAGCCAGTGAGACATTTTCTTTTTACATTTATCATCACAAAACAGCAGCAAAATGAGAGGCTGCCTTTTGTTTGGAATAAAAAAGCAGGCTTTGAGTTCTGAATTATGTCGAATCAAAATGCGGAAAGTCCACTTTAACCCTTTTTTTTGTAATAATGTGGACTCAAATGTGTTGTGTGTGTGATATTTCCCTATAATCTAATAAAATGCTGTTATTCAGAGGATCACCAGATACATGGCACAGATTTAATTAACCTCCTCTCCGTCTCTGCCATAGATTAGTTTTGAGGTGTTCTGGTTTTGCTCATTGTTTTGGTCTCTTCTATTAGAATAAAGCTCGTATGACATCAAAACGAGGCGACAAAGCCATCACGAGGTGACGTGAAATGGTTTCTGCAAGGCTCCTTCTGAGTGTTGAATTTTTTTATCTGCATGTCAGAGCGTGCAAAAAAGAGAAAATCTGCTTTAATCAACACCCTGAGATTGGTCATCCTTTTAGGAAATACATTCAAGTATAATGTCCGTGTAATGGGCTGTTGAAAAAAACGTGGGATTGAAACTCTCCTGGGACCCAGGCTGCAGTAAGTGCCCCATTTATGAGTCTTTTTTTTCCCCCCTCTCCAGCAGCAATGTGCTAATGAACTCTTGTACTAAAATGAATCTGGGTGAAGTGCATTTTTACAGAGAAATACCTTCAGTGTTGGATGTTTTGTGGAGGAGATTCAGAAAATGACCTGTCCATGAAGTGTCAGACCTGTGCTAAGTTTGTCAGGAACAAAACCTGGGCTGATTCCTCTCTGTGGTGAAATTCAGGCATCCTAAAAATTCCTTCTCTTGGTGCTTTTGTTTAAACATCTATCTGTCGTATAAGAGATCATAAGTAGTCTTTCATTACATATCTCAAATAAGCTGCTCTGTCTGTAAATGAATTCATCTTGGACTTGAACGTCTGGTCTTAACTGTCCGAACCTCTTCTTTCAGTGGACAAAAGCTGTTTTGGTGCGTTGTGTTCGACGTAACTCAAACGTGGCAGCAAAGATGGAAGGCCTTTCTGCTCTGCGCACACAGACAGACAAATGAAGCAATTAGTGCTACAAAGCTGTTCAATTGATTTTTTTTTTTATTGATTGGAACAATAAAAAATTACTGCCTGTTGTAGGTTGTGATCTTCCAGCACGCACTGGTTCCACAATTGTCTGTTTGTGGACAAAATGAGTTTAATCGCATTAAAGTTGGGTTCAGTGCTTGTTATTTTATTTTCATTATTATTATTTTTGCTAACATAGCTTTAAGCTGTATAGGATCTGGTACCACCAAGAAGGGAAGTTGCAGACATAAAAGATGGAGGACCATTGTCTCACAGCTGGTGAGATTTGTAAAGGTTACAATACACAAATCTTAAAAGGCTTTAAGATGTTTGGTTTATCTTTTACAGACACAGTGTGGTGCCATAGAGAGAAATCTGCATCATTAGGAGTCAATTAAAACCTCAAATTCAGTTTAAGCTTAGTTTGTTGCAACATTTACCACAAACCACACATGTTGTAATTAAGCATACCCAGTCCGAATAACTATTGATGCAAAACTGTTTTTAAAAGATCTGCAACTTACTATAGAGCTATAACATTTCTGAGTTGTTATAAACTGGATGAAGTTGACCCAAAACAGGCCCTGTACTCTAGTCCAATAAAGAGACTTCCTGATTTTCCAAATTGAGATTGTGCTGATTGCTGTCTGTTGCAGGTAAGATACTTACTGCTAATAACCACTAAATACAACCTTTCTTAAATACAGGGAACCCCCGACCTACGTACGAGTTTGGGACCTAAGAACCGTTCGCAGCTCGATCCGTTCGTAGGTAGGGGGTGAAAATTATATTTAAAAAAAAAATTATTCATTCATTCATTCATTCAACCTTTATTTATCATGCTAACGGAGCGCGCGCACACATTTAAGCATGTAAAGTAGTGTACTGTAATGTTAAACATTGCTATTCACATTTACAGAATAAATAAAAATATATTTTCTTACTTTGAGATGGTCAAAGCCGACATCTTAGGTTGCCATGCGTTGATTGTTGTCGGGCCTAGCAGCCCCGCCGGCCGGCCAGTGAACCACCGCAGCCGCTCCAGACCTGTGTTAGCTAGCTGGCTAGCTTCTGCTAGCCAAGCCATGAGCTGGTGTTGGAGCGGCGGCGCGATCAATCTGCAGCTTCTGCTGCTGCCTTAGACATCCACAAAGTTCACAGAGACGTTTCCAGCTCGTAATTAATCCATATGAAGCCATCCTGGTCACCAGTCTTCGGCCGGCTACCGTGTTAGCTCCCGTGTTAGCTTCTGGAGCTAGCCAGGCCAGAGCCAGGCCGGAGGTGTAGCCAGGCCGGCCGGAGGTGTTCCCGCGGCGGCCTGGCACGATCTGCGATAAATCCGCTGCTGCCTTAGACATCCACAAAGTTCACAGAGACGTTTCCAGCTCGTAATTAATCCATATGAAGCCATCCTGGTCACCAGTCTTCGGCCGGCTACCGTGTTAGCTCCCGTGTTAGCTTCTGGAGCTAGCCAGGCCAGAGCCAGGCCGGAGGTGTAGCCAGGCCGGCCGGAGGTGTTCCCGCGGCGGCCTGGCACGATCTGCGATAAATCCGCTGCTGCCTTAGACATCCACAAAGTTCACAGAGACGTTTCCAGCTCGTAATTAATCCATATGAAGCCATCCTGGTCACCAGTCTTCGGGCCGACTCCCGGCAGCTAACCTAAGATGGCGTCCGGTGTTCTACATGAATTTGTGACCGGAGACCCCAGTGACTGAACCTAAAACGCCGTCCGGTGTTCTACATTAATTTGTGACCGTGTAAACTGAAGACCTACTTCCTGTTTCCCAAGATTGCTCAAAAATGATCAGAAATGATCTTTTTTATCATAATTATTATTTATAAAGCCTTTAAAACAACCAGAGCTGCAACAAAGTGATGTACACATGAAATTAAGAACATTTAAACACAAAAAAAAAAAAAAAAAAATATTATTTTTTTTTTTTTAAATTCATATTTTTATTAAATATGATATGTTCGTAGGTCCCGTGGTTCGCAGGTCGATGGGGTCGTAGGTCGGGGGTTACCTGTAAGTCCAATTTGATTTTTCTTTTTCTTTTTGGTGAGTTTAAAAACTCCTGCACAGTTGGTAACGCTTGAATTTGAGCATCAAGAGCAGCTCTGCAAAGCGAGCGCACGTGTTTAAAGTCCATACAGATGAGAAGCCGAGATTGGGTAGAGGTAGGACAGCTGACTCAGGACCCGAAAGTCCCAAGTTCGATCCCCAGCCATTCCCACATGTCGTGGTGTCTCTGAGCAAGACACCTAATCCCTAATTTCTCCCTGGCGGCTTACATTGCTGGCCACTGCACCACCTTGGTGTATCTCAGGTGCAATGGGTTAAATGCAGAGAACCAACGATGATAACACAATTGCGCAATAGCACTTTACTTGTGTCTGTAACTCACCAACATTGACATTGGGATCTCCAGATGTTAAGAGGAAGCAGGTGGCGTCTTTCTTATTCTTGCCTCGCCCTCGGGAGCACCGCAGGGACCACTTCTCACTGGGGGACAGCGGCTGGGTCAGACTGCAGCCTTCTTCGTCTAAAAGGGCTGCATTTGCATCCCCATTCTGCTTGGAGCCTGACAGGAAGACGGACACACAGCAGCATAAATGCCAAAGCTTTTACCGAGAATCCCCTGAGGACCCAGACAAAGACAGAGGCACGTTGCATAAAACCAACATTTTTCCTGTGATGAAATCCAATTTGACTTAAATGTTAATTCAATCAGAGTTAGGCACAGATCATCTGTCTGACAAACTTTATCTACAAGTCAAGAAGTGTTGTGGCTCTTTGTGTTAACGTCAGGTTGAAGCTGATTCAAATATTTATCATGTAGGTCCTTCAGGACCCATGGGCATCATGCACGAACATGTTCGTATTTTTATCCTAAATTTCTCTTACTTTTGTTCGTACGAAGCGTTCGTACGAACATGCCACGTCAGATTCAACAAACTCTTCTATCCTCAGGAAAAGTGTGTAAATGAGCTGCGTACTTATGATGAATTCCACCTGTTCTATCCACCTGCGCGTGCACGCGGAGAGGTTATTTACATAATTCCCACCCCTCAAAACACCATATAAGGCTACGTTTCCTGCCTCTGACAGCAGGACGTGTTCGTTCATAAAATGACAGCGAAGAGTAAAAGGATTAACTTTACGGGTGTGGAGATTGAAGTTCTGCTCTCCGAGATCGAGAAAAGAAAATCTGTCCTTATTAGCAGCGTCACTCATGGGATTAAAGGACCAACTAAAGCCATAGAATGTTTGTTTATAATAAATGTGGACCTTAAAATATACACACGTCCTGGTGGCGCAACTGGGAACGCATTGCGCTGTTAGGTGCTCCTAACCTTATCTAGACCTCGTGGGTTCGATTCCCACAAGGTATGACTATTTTTTTCCTTCTTTCTTTAGATTATTTATTCATTCCAGATTAAAAAGACTTTATGCTTTATTTCTTGTTGTATTGTAAATAGTTTTCTTGTGTTTTTTAAATCTGGAATGAATTAAAAGCAGAAGAAAAAAAAAACGTTGTCCCATGTGGGAATTGAACCCATAAGATTCGGAACGGAGAGGCAACGCTCATCTCATTGAGCTATCAGAGCTCTATGACTGCAACAGGAGGAGGTCAAGGTAAAGTCTGCGTTACCGAGACAAATTAAACTTAATTAATTCATAATTTAAGTTGGTTTTAGTTTGAGATCTTCATATTAATATTGTAGTGTTAGAAAACGGCATTGATAACAAATTGATTTTAATTTAAATATTTTAATCCGTTAGTCATTATTACATTTAAAATTATAATTCGACTTCGAACAGAATAACCTATTGTCAAAAACAATTGTGGTGCGTGATTTTTTTAAACTCAGGATATTTTCTAAATAACGAAATATGAAGTTATTAGTGAAGAAATTCCATCTGGATAACAGCAGACTGTCTGCTCGTAAAATATACGACAGGTCCGGACCACACGTAAATTTTGTTCGTATCTGAAAAAAATCTTAGGATACGAAAACATTGTTGAATGCCACAAATGATCATAAATCACTCGTACGCACAGTTTAAGAACGAATCTGTGCGTACGAACGGTTCGTGCATGAGGCAATGACTCCAACAATGATAAAAGTCAAATTAAATATTTATCAGTAAAATTAACTTGAATGATTAATTTCCGCAATTAAATACCAAAATGTAATTTTTACATGATGTCTGTACAATAGACAATGTTATTTCTGTTTATTATTTGCACGCTTTTTTTTAAAGTTTTCTTCCAATCAAGACAGGTAAAGAATGTGTTTCTGCTCTTTCTTTGAACGGGGCCCTTTCACTGAGCGTACCTGAGCGATTCCTGACGACACTCTCCTCAGAAGCCAGTGGACACGTGTCGCTCTGAGTGCTGTCCATGTGCGAGCTTGTTTCCAATTTGACAAATGAGGCCGAGTCGGTCGGGGCGTCCGGGTTCTGCGTGTGCTTCTTCTTCTTGGGCAGCTTCTGCTTTGCCATAGCCAGTGAGTAGTACATGCCAAAGTTATTGACGATGACAGGAACGGGCATGGCGATGGTCAGCACACCAGCCAGCGCGCACAGCGCCCCCACCATCATGCCCAGCCATGTTTTTGGATACATGTCCCCATAACCCAGCGTCGTCATGGTGACCACTGCCCACCAGAAGCTGATGGGGATGTTCTTGAAGTGCGTATGGTTGGACAAAGTGGGGTCAGAGGGGTCAGCTCCGATGCGCTCAGCATAGTAAATCATGGTGGCAAAGATGAGCACTCCGAGGGCCAAGAAGATAATGAGCAGGAGGAACTCGTTGACACTGGCCCTCAGCGTGTGGCCAAGGACACGCAAGCCCACAAAGTGGCGCGTCAGCTTGAAGATCCGGAGGATCCTCACAAACCGCACCACGCGGAGGAACCCGAGCACGTTGCTGGCAGCTTTGGATGTCAAACCGCTCAAGCACATCTCCAGGTAGAACGGCAGAATGGCCACAAAGTCAATGATGTTGAGTGTGTTTTTGATGAAGACCACTTTGTGCGGGCAGCAGGCGATGCGCACCAAGAACTCAAAGGTGAACCACACCACACACACGCCTTCCACCATGAACAGGATGGGGTTAGTTACCATCTCCCTCCTCTCAACGTATCGTGTTACGTTGCCAATGGAAACTTGCTCCGTAACATTTTTTAATTCGTTGAAGGCCTGGTGGGTCTCCAGGCAGAAGGTGGTGATGGACACCAGGATGAAGAAGAGAGAGACGAGTGCCACGCCCTGAACAAGACAGATAATGGATATTAATGGAACATTCTCTGGTTTCTTCTCTACAAACCATTCATAAAAAGATGTAGACATGCCAATCAACTCTTTAAATGAGTTTGCTTTCAGGCATCGTCCTTTGGGGAAGGCAGCAGCTGTCAAGTGACAGATGAACACAAATAAGTGAATAAAATCAAGTGGTGATGTTGAGTACGTTCAAACGGTGAGGCAAAGCTGAAATATAGTTTGCCCAATTTCAATATTAAAAAAGTCACAAAGAAAATGAGAAAAAAACAAAACCTGGTCCATTTTAGATGGTAAGTACACTTAGAAAGAAAAACTCAAAAACAACAAACATTTACTTAGCATACATTCTTTCTCCTCAGATCAGACTATTACTGCCTGCCAGGAATCATTTAAACGTAGCTGTGCATGAATCTTACAGTACGGAAAGTAGTCATATATTATTACTGTTGTTGTTAATAAAGTGTATCTTTTCAGGCGGCTGCGGCTAAGTGGAGCAGTAGTCCTCCAAAGTAAGAGTTGTGGGTTCAAATCCACAGCAGTCACATGCCAAAGTGTCCCTGGGCAAGGCACCAAACCCCTCATTGCCTCCGATGTGTGTCCCATTGGTGTATGAATGTGATAAAACACTGATTAGTCTCTTTAGAATGATTTGTTCAATAGAGATCTAGTAGAGTCAGAGTCAGAGAATCTTTATTGTCATTCGCACCACATGTGATACATGTGATGAAATGAGATTATGTACACAGGGTCCCAGTTACATCCATCAATAAAAAGTAAAGAAAAACAGTAATAACATCTAAGATATGAACTAAGAAAAACATCAACTAAAAATACACTAAGCACTAATATCATAGAAAAACATTACTCCAAACAGCAGCACGAACATGAGTCTGTATGAGCAGATGAGCACGAATGAACACAGCAACATGAAACAGATCAGCAGCAACATGAAACAGATCAGCAGCAACATGAAACAGATCAGCAGCAACATGATGTGATATTTCACAGTGATTATTCTGGTTAGATATTCATGAGTCTAAAAGCCCCAGGGTAGAAGCTGTTCCTCAGTCTAGTGGTTCTACACTTAATGTTCCTCAACCTCTGTTCTGAGGGGAGTGGGGAAAAAAGTGTGTGTGCTGGGTGAGTGGAGTCCTTCACGATGCATGTGGCCCTCTTCCTGCATCTGGAGGTGTAGATGTCTGTGATGGTGGGGAGACTGTGCAGCCTTCACCACTCTCTGCAGAGCTTTTCTTTCTGCAGCTGTGCAGCCTCCATGCCACACGTTGATGCTGGAGCACACACCCAGTACACACACCCCACTGAACATCAGTGGAGTGTGTGTGATGTGTTTGTTCCAATATCAAAACTAAAAGCTGGGAATGTACCGGGAGCCCGTGAAGCTGCAACTGCTCTGAGCGTGGCCATCTTGAAAAAAAAGTGCTGTACGAATGGGTAAATGAGGGCACAGATTGTAATGTAAAGCACTTTGAGTGTCTTGCTAAGATCGAAAGGCGCTATATAATTACAGACCATTTACCATTTTTATGCAGGACTGAGCACATTCCTGGAAAATAAATAAAAATTTCAAAAAGAAAAACACTGAAACTTACAGCGAGAAGACAGGACTCAGCTAAAGGTCTAGCATTCTTTAAAGAAACACGTACCCATCGTCTTTCATGATCGAGTTCTAGACTAAGATCATTTATGCTGAATGAGAATGAGTGATGTTATAGCTTTTATAGTCAGCTTTTAGTCAAATCTTAAAAGTTGCCTTATGTTAATGATATTATCAGATCACATGCAAGCTGTTGGCATTAAATTGTGTGCAGTTGATGATTCTCAGCTACTACCAAGTTCATTTTTAACTTGATATCTGTAAAAATGACATAATTTTAGCCATTTGTGTGGTAATGCCAATTAGCTGTAGCAGCCAGTCAAAAACACATTAGCTTCTAAAGTTAATGAGTTGTACATGTACATCCAAAGAATATTTTGTGAAACCTATCAAAAGGTTCATATAAGGATATTTAGCTAATTTTCAGAGTTTCCAAGTTTTAAGAAAAGACCTTGCACAATGTGTAAACACTCAGAGAATGTGTTGTAAATAACTTGCAGACAAATTTTCATTCAATATCTGTAAAGAGGAAATGAAAAGGGACAAGACAAGAGAGGAAAAATGTTTTTTTGACCAAATGTTTAGGCTCAAGTGGTCCAGACATTTAAATGTGTCACACAATAACACATTTGTTTTGTTCAGAGATGTTTGAATAAATCTTTAACAATCTCTCAATCTAATGGCTGAGTGCCAACCCGAACATAGTGGTTATAGAATCCACCACAATGGCAGCCTGTCTGTGTTTGGACTAATGTGCTTACGCCGAAATGATCTTTATTCTGTGTTACCTGAAGCCTGGGCTCAGTGTAAAATGCCATTCCAACCATTATTTCCCAGCTGGATAAATAATGTCCCTGTAGCTGCTGTGCACTTAGTCTTTGTCGTCTGGCACACATAATTCAGCTGTTTTTTTGGAGTTTGTGCTTTAAAAAAAAGGTATTTGCATAAACGAGATGAGTAATAACCGTCTTGTGAAGTGGGATAATAGGAACATGTTGTTTGAAGTTCACGTTCAAAACATCATTGTGTCTCTGTAGTTAGGGATGATGTGCAGCTATCAACCATGACAACCCTCAAAACCTTTGGGAAAATTAAAAACTTGTCTGCGAGACAAGAGGGAAAGCCCTGACTAAACTGTCCTGGGAAGGGCTCACAGGGGACAATATAACAAGATAAACATAAACAGAACATCAGTAAGTGGATTACACATTATCTTACCATATTTGGAAGAACATAGACTAATAAGCATTTTTTTTTTACTCCTAATGTAAAAAAAAGCATCTAAATTCACAATCTTCTTAAATCTCCCGAATTTTCCCTCCTGGTACACTCATTTGTTGTTCATGTCTCAGTTGAGCTCGTGCTGTACGTGCTCGTCAGCCAAAATGGATAAAAAGGTTTGGGCCTCATCACTGGTCCATAGAACATGGGATTTGCAGGCTGCTTGGAAAAGTACGCTCTGCAACCATCAAACTGAAAATGGCGCTTCAGCAGGAGTTTGCAAGTACAGCCTTGGCTCATCCAGTAACGTCAATCCATGGGGCCAAACCGCTGCAGTTTGATGATGTCAAAATCTCTTGCTCAGCTCGGTTCTCTTGGAACCACGGCTGAGGCAGTTCCAAAAACTGAGCAGCAGTGGCACAAATGGCCATGCTGGTGATGCAAGGCATAGGGGCGCTGCACTAAAGAGGGCGCCAAAACCGTCTCTATAAAAAATGTTTTTCTAGCAGGCATTTTCTTTAACTGCATGAAATGACAATAACAGGGGAACAGCACTGATTAGGCGCCCCCCTGCTCCCTCACCTCCCTCCTCCTATCTCTCTGCTCTCCCTTCACACACAGGTGCTGTGAACACGCGCCCCTAAGAGAACGCACACAGGCGTTATTTATTTTTTCACTCGTGCACTTGACTTTGGAGCGGCAGAAAAAAAACTATCCAGGGCGCAAAACAGAAAAAGGGAGAAGGAAGTTGTTGGCAGGATGAAAAAAAGCCTTTCAATGTGGTTAAAAGATAGTAGGTAAGTACTGTCAGTGTATGAGCAGGACAGGAGGCTTGTAAATATTCAGGTTAGCTAAAGCTAGCCTGATAGGAATCGTCCCATATTTGGCTGTTAAATGTTGCCTCCCCTATAGATGTGATTTGTTTAATATTTGTATGAATATTTGATACATGTCACACACACATCCACACACTAAGTGTAAGAATTACCTAAATAAAACTCAGGAAATATTAACACAGGAAAGCTAAACTGTTGTGGTGGCAGTTCCCAGCTATGTTCCAATGCAGTGCTACAATTTATTCACTCATATGTACATTTATTATTATTGATTCTTTAATTAAAGATGAGTTGTTGTCTCTTGTTGATTGTCCAAGGAAAATCTACTGTTGCTGTTGTCATCATTCTTTCTTTGTAGCTAGGTCTCTCTTGTAAATGGGTCCTCGAGGCTCAATGGGATTAACCCGCCTAAATAAAGGTTGAATGAATGCTGCAGGCGACACAGGGATCTGGAGGGCTACTGCTGCTGTCTGGAATGCTGCTGCTGTCATGGGGGTATTGGGTCCTGCAGCTTCTGTCGTCGTCGAGACCTCTGCAGTCATGGAGTCTTCTGCAGCAGGCTCTGTGACCTCTGCAGACTCTGTGACCTTTGCCGCAGACTGTGCAACCTCTGCTGCAGACTGTGTGACCT
>JBBPBX010006130.1:8622-28111 GCA_038048925.1 Garcialebias charrua
GTGTATATGTGTGTGTGTGTGTGTGTGTGTGCGTGCGTGTATATGTACGGTTTCTTGTGACACAAATATTTTGTTTTTGAATCATTCATTTTTAATTTGTAGATAATTATGTACTCTCAGACCTTATATATTTACTTCAGTTGCATGTCACAGATGACAAGACTGTAAAATTGGATACTAAACTTTCATGCTTGAATAATCACCTTATAGTGATGGAGGAGTTTGCGTGCCTGAATGCCCCAAGGAGCTATGCTGTCTTGGGCATATATATTTGCCCCTAGTAGGGTCTCCCACAGCAGATTGTCCTAGGTGACAGGCTAGACAAAAATTTATTCCAAAGATTTTTGATGGACAATATATATGAAGTAACTCCGTGTCCCTTGCCCGGACATGGGTTATCGGGGCCCCACCCTTGAGGCAGGCGTCGGGGAGGAGCTCATCGGCAAGGATCTGGTGAACCGGGTCTCTGCCAATGGGGCCTGGTCGGGCTCAGTGCGAAAGAGCAACATGGGTTTGCCTTCCTATGGACCCATCATCTGTAGAATGGGCCACAAAAAGTTGAATGCATGATGCCAAGGTCAGTTGCCGAAGGCAGGGTTCTTGGAGCTCTAACCGTGGCTTAACAAAGCTGGCTCTTGGGACATGGAAAGTGGCCTCTGTTGAGGGGAAGGGGCCTGAGCTTTTGCCCGAGGTTGAGAGGTACTGACTAGATATAGTTGGGCTCACCTCGACACACAGCATGCGCTCTGGAACCAATCTTCTTGAGAGGGGCCAGATCTTATTCCATTCTGGAATTGCCCATGCTGAGAGACACCAAGCTCATGTGGGTCAACTCTTAGTCCCCCGACTTGGTGCCTGTGTGTTGGGAGTTTTTCTAGTAGATGAGAATGTAGCTTTTTTCTTTTTTCCCTTTTATAGATGGCCTCCTCACCTTACAGCCATCCTCTTCACACCATTATGAATTTTTTTTGATAGAAAGAAAGGAAAGACAGAAAGGAAGACTAAAAAACAAATATCCATAAAAAGAGCACAAGGCAAACACACCCAACCGCCGTCTGCAATCCTGCAAAGTACATGACAGAACACAGCAACAAAACACATATGCATAAAAGACACATAACATTCGTGGCTTTGTAGTAGATTACTATAAATATACATACCTACACATAAAAAAAAATATATATATATATATACATACATACATACATACATACATACATACGTACGTACGTACGTAAGTACGTACGTAAATACGTACATACATACATACATACATACATACATACATACATACATACATACATACATACATACATACATACATACATACATACATACATACATACATATACAATCATATTCAGTCACATACCCATCTACATATCTACATATGATATCTACATATACATCCCTGCATCCATTTGTGTGTGGTTGTGAGCATGCATAAGTGAATAAGGCTTCTCTAATAGATAATAGATAATAAAAAAATGAACAAATTTAATAAACATAAACATAAACATAATAGAACATTCAATAGCGACCGTGAAGCATCAGAGATCGGCCCCACAAGACCCGGGACAGACAAAGGGGGAACCAGAGCCCAAGACTCCAAGAGGGACCCCGAGTGCAGAGCCCCCAGGACCACCCAAACAGGACGAACCACTCACCCACCCCCCAGATCTGACCATAGGGGGAAACCGGAAGAGCCCCACCAGCAACTACACACAATGACCACCCGGGACCATCAGCAACAAACTCACAGGCCCCTGCCAGAACCTGTTGCACCAACATAGCCCCAGGCCTAGGCACCAAGGCCCGGGCAATGGGGACGCTCACCCCTCAGGCCCAGACCCGACAGGACCAGAGGACCCGAGCCCCACCAGGCAGCCACCAGGCTGAGCCGACATACGGCCAAGCGCCCAACCCCCGATACCGCAGGCCCCAAGCGTGCCGGCAAGCAAAGGCACACCCCACCAGGGGGCCACATGGTAGGAGCGCAACACCAAGTAGCCTCAGATGTATTAAAGGGGGGCACTCTAAGCCCCAACCTGACAAATAGACATTTATACACAGACACAATCACACAGACCCACCCTCATCCATACCCTCACTCACTCAAAGACATACAATAACGACACATTCCATTCATAATCCCGATACGCACTCTATACCCCCAAGGTCCAAGACATGTACCTGCTCCTTACATGGGGCAGCCCACACCCAAACCCAGGAGGTAGGCCCATTCATTCTGGGGCGGAGAGGAGCCGACATCCAAGATCAGGCCCAACCAGCGCCCAGCCGACAGGACAGGACACCCTAGCCCAAGCAGCCCCAGGGAGAGCGCAGCGCCAGTCCCGCCCATAGCAAACCCCCAGGCCCTGAACCTCCCCATAGTCCAGGACAACACCCGATGGCCTGTGGGTCAACTGTTAGTCCCCCGACTTGGTGCCTGTGTTGGGAGTTTTTCTCAGTAGATGAGAATGTAGCTTTCCCTCACCTTTGGGTGGGGACGAGCTCTGATTGTTATTTGTACCTATGCGCCAAACAGCACTTCGGAGTATCTTGCCTTCTTGTATTCCTTGGCCTGGGTGCTTGAAAGTCCACCAGTTGGGAACTCTTTTATACTTCTGGAGGACTTCGATGCCCACGTGGGTAATGACAGTGTGACCTGGAAGGGGTGTGATTGGTTGGAACGGCTTCTCTGATCTGAACTCAAGTTTGACTGCTGTGTTAGTCATAGTTTGTCCATCACAAACACCATGTTCGAACATGAAGATGTCCATAAGTGCACATGACACCAGGATGCCTGAGGTTGTGGATCGATGATTGACTTCATAGTCGTGTCATCTGATTTGCTGCTGTTTGTTTTGGACACTCGGGTGAAGAAAGGAGCTGAGTTGTCAACTGATCACCACATGGTAGTGAGTTGTATCAGAAGCCAGGTGAAAATGACAGACCCAGTAGACCCAAATGTGTAGTGAGGGCTTGCTGGGAACACCTGGCATTAGAACATTTTGGAGAGATCTTCAACTCACAACTCCAGGAGAGCTTTAACCGCATCCCAGTTGAGGTGGGTGAAATTTAGTCTGAGTGGCCATGTTCCACAACTCAATTGTTGAAGTGGCTGCCATGAGCTGTGGCCGTAAGGTTGTCGGTTCTTCTTGTGGTGGCCATTCTTGCACTCTGTGCTGGACACCCCAAGTTAAAGAGACTGTCAAGTTGAAGACGGAGTTCAATCTGTCCTTGTTGGCTGGTGGGAATCTGGAGGCAGCTGAGAAGTACCGGAAGGCCAAGCGGTCTGCAGCCTTGGCTGTTGCCGAGACAAAAGCTAGAATGTGGGAGGAGTTTGGTGAGGCCTTGGATAAAAACTCTTGGTTGGTTCCGAGGAGATTCTGCCAAAACCATCAGGTGGATGAGGAGGGGAAAACAGCTCTTTAATAAAAATGCGTTCAGTGAAGGTGGGGTTCTGTTGACCTTAACCAGTGATGTTGTCTGGAGGGGGAAGGAATAATTCTTGTACTTTCTCAATCCCATCGGAACACCCTTCCATGGAGGAAGCGAAGTCGGGGGACTTCAGGGTTGGCCTGTCTTTTTTTCCATTCAACCTTTAGTTTTACAGGGTAGTCTCATTGAGCTTTGGGGACTCATTTACAAGAGAGACCTGTTTTTAACACAAAAAAATGACAAAAGTAGACTACAAAGACAAAATTAGACATTCATAAAATAAAGCAAATTAATTGAGAAGAATGAACAAAAGAAAAATGGTATAAATATGATACAAAACAGCAAGATTGTAAAGTGATGTAGAATACTAAAAACAGGAACATGTCTGCATTGGTTTTTGCCATGAACTTAGCAGATGTTTGAAGCCACTCGACACACGAGGCTAGCCTGTATAAATAAAGGTTGAATGAACTCAGAGAGGTCAAGGTTGAGAGCTTCAGATATTTTTGCAAGGTATTCCATGATACTGGACCCTTGTAAGAATAGGCCCTTTTGCCAAATTCAGTCCGCTCTGAGGGAACACAGCATGTAATAATGTCCTGAGAGGTCAGGAAGGCCTGTTCGCTATAAGGTTTCAAATCTCTTTTTTGAATTAATCTGGGCTTAGAGCGATGCAGTTTAATGTTCCTGATAATTCTGATAACAAAATGATTGCTCATATCATCAGGAAAAATACCCAAACCAGGAAATTTATGGGGCATATTTGTTAAAAAGAGGTCTAATATGGAAGATTTTTCAGGCCATCACTTATTAGGTCAGGAGAAGGCGTCAATGAATTGGGTAAGATTAAGTGACAATCAACATTATTTGAATTTCTCAGAATGGGCTCTGAGTTTTCCAATCAACATTAAAGTCACCAGTGAGGAGGATTTTACTGAATTGTAAATTGGCTAGAAAGTCTGACAAAGAGGACATTTACTCTCGTGTTGAACAGAAACTGGGTCCAGATCCAACAGGCAAAAACAGGTAGCTCACATCAAAGAACAGACTGAGCTGTCAGAGAGTCCACTCTTTCTGGACGACATAATCCTGGCTCAGTTCGGGTCAACAGGGATCTGATCCATGGGAGAAAAACCCGTCAGGTAGAGCCCTTTGTGGGTTCAGGATCTGACTGGACCAAGCTAAATGAAGTAAACAGATGATATCAAGAGTGTAATCTAGAACAGATCCTTCAGCTGACCAGCTCTGAACCGGTGGTCCCATAGGGATCCAAAATCCAGATGAGTGCTGATGGAAGATCAGCAGAACTCTGATGAGGAGTTGAAGATGACAGCAGCCGACAGTAGACACCCACAGAGAGGGCCAGTCTTTCAATAAGCAAGGATCAGACTGCCCGCTTAGGCTGGGTCTGGCTTCATTCTGGTCCGGCTCTGGTCAACTTCCCCCACGGCTGATAGCAAACACCCATGAGGAGTGCCGGTCTGAAAGAAAACCAACGCAAAACCACACAGCAATCCCAGTCAGAACCAAACAGGCCACAGAGGTTCAGATGAAAAGCTCGGTTGGAATTCGGAGAAAAATGCCTGATCTTTGGACAATGTCTCCCTTTCAAGAGGCCACCTAGCCGGCAAGCTATGCTTGGAGTGACAGATGGGAAGGAAGTGGTCCTGGTCCTGGGCCGAAAAATTCCCGGACGGTTATGTTCGGCTTTCTGAGTCCGCTGAGCACCAAAATTGGTTGGAAGAGGGACCATACTTTTAGTCCAGTTGAAAAAAAAAAAAAAACAGCACAAAAAAAGTAACATACAGGTGACATGACATAAAGAAATTCCTTAAGAAAAAGGATACATTTAAGAAGTACTGACACCTTAACCAAGTCATTAACATACAGAATAAATAACTTATGCCCAATGATAGAGCCCCGAGGGACTCCACATGTAATATTACAGAGGTTGGATCTTACATAATTGATTTGTACAAATTGTTTCCTGTTACTGAGATAACTAGTTAACCACTGCAATGCTGGTCCTCTCACACCATAATTACTCAATTTGTCTATGAGAATGGTATGATCCACAGTATCAAAGGCCTTTTTCAAATCAACAAAAACCCCAAGACAATATTTTTTGATCAACCGCTGTAGTTATTTCTTCAATTAATTCCATTATAGCATTTGACATAGAAGTTTTAGCTCTGAATCCATACTGACTGTTACTTAAAATGTTATGTTTATCAATGAATTGGTCTAATCTAATTACAAATAATTTTTCTAAAAATTTTGAAAACTGTGGTAGCAAGATTATTAATCTGTAGTTGTTAAATAGGCTTTTATCACCATCTTTAAAAAGAGGTATCACCTTAGCCACTTTCATATTATCTGGAAATTTTCCAGTAGAAAAAGATAAATTACAAATATATGTAAATAGCTCAGTGACATAACTCATTATATATTTTACAAATTTCATATCCATGTCAACCCAGTCTTTAGATCGCTTGTCAGAATTTTTTTTAACAACATTCATTATTTCTTCTTTATTTGTTTCCTTAAGAAAAATACTTTAGTACTGCTGATGATTGCGTGATTCACTTTAGTATTTACTTGTGGAATTTTGTCTGCAAGACTTGGTCCCACATTAATAAAATATTGATTAAAACCATTTACAATTTCATTTTCATCATAGATATCCTCATTATTATTTACAAAATGTTGTGAAATGCTAGTCTCTGATTTATGATTCTTCAAAACATTGTTCATTACTCTCCAAATATTGCTTTAGTATCACCATTACTTTTATTCAATAATTCACTGGAATATTCTTTTTTGCATTTTCTTATAATACTTACCAACTTATTTTTATACCTCTGTATACTTTACTTCAGATTCTTGTGTTCTAGATCTCAAAAAACATGAGCACAAGTAGTTCTTTTTTTTGCAGCCCTTTCTCAGTCCTTTCGTAATCCAAGGTTGGTCAAAGTTGTTTGTTTGAACACAGTTGTTGTTGTAGAGTTTCCAAAATGTTCATAAACTCGTCATATGATGTGTTCACATCACCAACATACACTTTTTTCCCAATTTTGTTTATCCAAATCGTAGATTAGTCTATCCATAGCTTTTTTGGATGTGTTAATTACTCTAAATTTATTAAATGTATCCTTTTTGCTGATGATACAACTTTTTTTTTTTTTTTTTTGGTCATGATATTACACAGATCTTTGAGTTTATGAAGATAGTTTATGAACAATGGAGGCCAGCAAAGGTGGTGAATTTGAAGGGATGTAGTACATGAGCACTCAAAGCTCCGCCTGTTTCAATTCATTGAAAGTGAATTGAAAAAGCCCCCTGGATAGGGGTCGAAACGTCTTTTTCAACATTAAAGTCCAGTTGATCTTGTATTGAACGCCTTTTTGAATTTATCATGTCCTGGACGACTGAGAATCTTCACCAGCATACATGAGCACTGTCCAGAAAGCCCCCCCCGACCCGGACATACATACACTCACAGCCACAGTTCTGATCAGAGATGGCGCAGTGTTTATCAGCCATCTCGGTAGAGCTCTAAATCATGTCCATGTTCTTGGGGAAGGGAGCAGGTAGGGGAGGGGGGAACATAACATCCAGGAGAATTTGAGATGGTAAACCTTCTAAGGCAGACGCTGGGGGAGCCAGATTCAGAAAGCAACATTTGTTCTGGGTCAGGCCGAGCTCTTTTAATTTCCATCTGCCTTTTACAATCTTGCTAGCACATCTCAATTGCAACTCCAAACAGCCAAATTGTGGTCACATATGCCGATTCAAGCTTACAACTTCTTTAACATCTATTCCTTCTTGCCAGCAAGATTCAGGAGCCACAAGTAGCCTGTGATTCTCAACAAAAATAGCATCCAGCTTACAGCTCTGCTCGCACAGCATTTGAGTCTGAGTGTTGACAGCATGGCACATCTCTCCTCATGTTTTCTTCCCTTTTCTCATCTAAGCAAAATATTCTGAATAAGAATAAAAGGGCTGCACTTTTATAGTAGAAGCTTCATGCCCTCCGCCCATCTTTCGGATGACTGTACATACTTTGTACATGTTCTCACTGTACCTAGGTGCAATGACAATAAAGTTTATTCTGATTCTGATTCTGATTTCTTCACACATGCCAGACAGCCTTACAATGGCCAGAACAGCTGACGATGTTTTCCATATTTGTCAATATGCCAGGTAACCACCAACTCCAAAAAGCAGAAATCCTGTTATCATAAATCTAAAGCTGCATGCAACATTGAGGCCCTCGCAGCTTAGCGACGCTCTAGCCTTATTGTGGCGACCGCGAGAGCTCCAGATCGTCCGCTCGGTCGCCACCTCGAACGCTGTCGTGCCCATCCCGTACCAGTTTGCCAAGAACAGTTAGCAAATACAGTTTCAGTCTTGTATGTTATACAGGCGGAAGCTGAAAGAGTCACCCAATAATTGTGAGTTTCTTGTGTGAGTTGGCGGGGCTTAAGTGATGTCATGAATCAACCATACCAATTTTTCTGGAAGTGGTCATTGATCAAGTACTAAAAATCTGATACAGATGGGATTATGTATCACTGAGATAGGGGGCACACTGGAGTACAATTTTCAACAACAATACCAATGTGTCCAAAAGTGCTCACTGATGAAGCACCACAAATCTGGTGCAGATCGTTTGATGTATCACTGCTCTGTAACTGTTGGAATAATGTAGGGGGCGTACTTGAGTCAAATGATAAACAACCATATCAATGTGTTTAGAAGTACCCACAGATGATGTACAATAAATCTGGAACATATCAGATGGTCTATCATTGACATATAACAGTTTGAATTATGTAGGGGGCGCTCTGGAGTCAAAAGTTAAATAACAATAGAAATGTGTTTAGAAGTGCTCACCGATGACATCCAATAAATGTGGTAAATGTGGTATATTGGATGATATATCACTGATCTGTAAGTGTTGGAATAATGTAGGGGGCGCACTGGAGTGAAATTTTGAACAACAATATATGTGTTTAGAAATGCTGACAGATGATGTACCACAAATGTGTAACAGATCAGATGATCTGGCAATGAGATGTAACAGTATGACTAATGTAGGGGGTGCACTGGAATAATCTGTTAAATCACAATATCAATGTGTCTAGAAGTGCTCACTGATGAAGCACAATAATTATTGTGCAGATCGGATGATGTATCACTGAGATATAACTTTATTAATAATATAGGGTGCGCTATGGAGGGTATTGGCCACTTATCATAGAAGCCTGTTGAAGTGGTGGATAATGATCGATCTGTAATGAATGAGGGTTTGAGTTTCACTAAATTGCCAACACACTGAGAAGTTTTAAAATGATTATAAAATAGAAGGCTGGATCGGGTTTCAAAGGTCACCGGAAACAGGAGCTCTAAACAGGAGAGGAGAAGGTTAGCAACTGGGGTGAACAGAGGTGAGGCTTTGACTTTGAATGAGTCGACTAACCTTCTCAGAGTTTGTTTGTTCCGGGTTGACTTCCTGTTAGACGTCGAGCGTCTTAGATGTAGTCCATGATCACGTCCGTGTTTGTGATGCTTGATCCAGATGGACTTTTTAGTCCATGAGTTATCCGAGTTCCAATCCAAGGTCATGCACAATAAGTCAGAAGACAGAAACAGGTTAAGAGGAGCATGCGTTTTACTTGGTCGGGGTACACAGGCGTGGGTCAGTTTCCAGGAGGCAGATAGGTGGATTGATCCATTCAGGGGCAAAAACACAAGGCAGAATCCAGAGGTGAGGTCCGAGGTCAAAACCAGAAGAGCTGAGGCAGAGAAGTATCCAAGAGGGGAGCAAGCAGGAATCTTTAAACCATGAAACAGAACCAGAATCGAGACGAGGAGGGCAAGACTAGACATGAATGCTGGATAACTACTCAGGATAACATTTTCATAAATCTGGCAGAGACTGAGAGAGAGGCTGAGACTTATATACTGGTTGCAACAGGTGGATGAGATCTGGGTTAATTAGCTGCAGGGCATGAAGGCAAGAAACACACTGATTACAGAGGTGGACCAAATTAACTGAGACAAGAAACTGAGCTACTGTGACTAAGATCAAATAAACACTAAAAATAAATACTTGACTATGAAGATAAAAACTAAACTAAGACAGGATGAACGTGGATCATGACACGATCGTAGTGATTTTGGTGCACTTCGGTTCAAATCTGTGGAATTTAGAGCCAAACGTATGGCGACGGCATCAATTCTGAGATCGTCATGCCACCATGCCCACATTCTCCAGCAAAAACAGTTTGCGCTTTAAAGCAAGTCAGACAAACTTCTTATACGTCTTCTAACATAGGATCATCCTGATTAGTTCAAAGGTGTCAGAGAGGGGTGTCAGAGAGGGAGCCTTCCAAGAAAGAAAGTGACTTCCTATTCTGAGGGGGCGTGGCTTCGATGACATCACAATATGACAACAAAGGATCGTCGGGCATCCAACAGGGATGACTCTTGCCAAGTTTGGTGCATTTCGGTCTTTCATTTTGAAAGTTATAGCTGTTTGAAATTTATGGCGTGAAGCGCAAATTTGAGGCGTGGCCACGCCCCTTTAGCATAAACGAAAATGCAAGCTTTTGATAACTTTTACTGTCCAATGTGTTAAAGGCATATTAACCAAGTTTGAAGGCAATCCTTCAAAATCCCTAGGAGATTGTTCAAATCTGCTAGTAGAAACGTCGGAAAATGACAATTTGACCCAAAATGGCTGACTTCCTGTTGGTTTTGGACCGGGGCTCCAAGAGACTTTTTCGTAGGTCCTAAAGAGATACAGATTTTTTCTGAGTTTCAGAATAATCGGTCCAAAAATGGCTTGGGGCTGATGTTTTTAATTATTCTTGTGGGGGCTGTGGAGGCTATTGGCCAATTATCATGGATTCCTCTTCAAGGGGATCATACTGATTTTGGTACTCCACGGAACCAAACGTATGGTGATGGCGTTACGTCTTAATTCGCCACACCAACATGATCCACCCAAAACGGTCAGTGTTGGAAAGTTTGTTACCCCAACATGTCTTCGGTCACTGGACACACTGTCATGCTGATTAGGTAACAGGGGTCCGATCAGGACCGTTCAATGTAAAACTTTACACTTCCTGTTGTCAGGGGGCGTGGCTTAAGTGATGTCATGATTTGACCATTCAGTATTGCAGGGGGCTGGATGTGGGTCAATCACTGAAGGTTTGATGTATTAGACAGTTTTTGTGTAGGTGCTATTAGTGTTTCGTTTTTCATGGCGAGATGTTGAACTTTGATGTCTGGCTCCGCCCCTTCAGCATGCTTGAAAACGAACCGTTTTGATCATTTTTGGTCCCCCATGCCTTATGAAGAAACTGGCCAAATTTGAACCTGATTGAGCGAAATCATTAGTAGGGATGCACCGATCCACATTTCTCACTTTTGATCCGATACCGATACTCAAGAACTGGGTATCGACCGATACAGATACTTTTCCGATCCGATAACATTCAAGTATACAAATCTGTATAATGGAGCTTTTGCACTAAGAATATTTATTTCAACATGGTGTGACTCATCCAATGAAGAGTCTCTAAGCCTTACTACAGGAACCTCACAAACTTTAGCCAACAAACAGGAGGCAGCCAGGCATGTCTTCACCACACACGTCCTTCTTACTCATGGTTCAGTTGGAAAAACAAAAAAAACGCTAAGCATGATGGGAAAGACAACACAGCCACTCCCCTTAACCAGTAAGGCAGTGGATTTTGTTGTCTTTCCCATAATGCTTAGCAGTATTTTAGTTTTGAAAACTAAAATACTGCTAAGCATTCTGGGAAATCCCGTTTTTAGTTTCGTTTTTGACTGTGGCAATTCTTGTTGAATTTGATCAACAGATACAGATTTAAACAATACTGTACATTGAATTTACATTTATAAATTCAATGCATAGTTTAAATCTGTATCTGTTGATCAAAACCAACTAGAATTTTACAACTCAGTGCTACAGTAAAAAACAAAACTAAAAAACGGGATTTCCCAGAATGCTTAGCGGTATATTACTGTTCAATTTATGTATCCCTTGATCAAATTCAACAAGAATTGCAACTCATATAGTGCCAGAATCAAAACTAAAACAAAAAAAATGGGGACTGTGTTGATTTCCCATAATGTTTAGCAGTATTTAAGACTAGTGTTCTGGGCACCATGAGTCAGAAGGACGTCTGTGGTAGAGACCTCCTCGTTTTTGCCATTAGTTTGTGAAATAATGTACTGTAGTGAGGTTAAAGAGTGGCCTTTGGGACATGGAATGTCACCTCTCTGGTGGGGAAGGAGCCTGATCTAGTGTGTGAGGTTGAGAGGTTCCGGCTAGAAATAGTCGGACTCACCTCAACGCATGGCTCTGGCTCTGGAACCAGTTTCCTTGAGAGGGGTTGGACACTCTTCTACTCTGGAGTTGCCCCTGGTGAGAGGCGCCGAGCAGGAGTGGGCATACTTGTTGCCCCCCATCTTGGTGCCTGTACGTTGGGGTTCACCCCGGTGAACGAGAGGGTAGCCTCCCTTCGCCTACGTGTGGGGGGACGGGCTCTGACTGTTGTTTGTGCCTATGCGCCAAACGGCAGCGCAGATTACCCACCCTTTTTGGAGTCCTTGGAGGGGGTATTGGAGAGTGCGCCTCCTGGGGACTCCCTTGTTCTGCTGGGGGACTTCAACGCTCACGTGGGCAATGACAGTGAGACCTGGAGGGGTGTGGTTGGGAGGAACGGCCCCCCTGATCTGAACCCGAGTGGTGTTTTGTTGTTGGACTTCTGTGCTCGTCATGGATTGTCCATAACGAACACCATGTTCAGGCATAAGGGTGTACATATGTGCTCTTGGCACCAGGACACCCTAGGTCGCAGTTCGATGATCGACTTTGTTGTCGTCTCATCTGATCTGCGGCCGCATGTCCTGGACACTCGGGTGAAGAGAGGGGCGGAGCTGTCAACTGACCACTACCTGGTGGTGAGTTGGCTCCGATGGTGGGGGAGGATGCCGGTCAGACCTGGCAGACCCAAACGTATTGTGAGGGTCTGCTGGGAACGTCTGGCAGAGTCTCCCGTAAGACGGAGCTTTAACTCCCACCTCCGGGAGAGCTTTGAACACGTTCCGAGGGAGGCGGGGGACATTGAGTCCGAGTGGGCCATGTTCCGCGCCTCTATTGTCGAGGCAGCTTATCAGAGTTGTGGCCGCAAGGTTGTTGGTGCCTGTCGTGGTGGCAACCCTCGAACCCGGTGGTGGACACCGGCGGTGAGGGATGCTGTCAGGCTGAAGAAGGAGTCCTATTGGGCCTTTTTGGCCTGTGGGACCCCGGAAGCAGCAGATAGGTACCGACAGTCCAAGCGGCATGCGGCTCGGGTGGTTGCTGAGGCAAAAACTCGGGCGTGGGAGGAGTTCGGAGAGGCCATGGAGAATGACTTCCGTACGGCTTCGAGACGATTCTGGTCCACCATCCGGCGTCTCAGGGGGGGAAAGCGGTACGCGACCAACACCATTTATGGTGGGGATGGCGTGCTGTTGACCTCAACTCGGGATGTTGTGAGTCGGTGGGCGGAGTACTTCGAAGACCTCCTCAATCCTACTGGCACGTCTTCCACTGAGGAAGCGGAGCCTGGGGACTTTGGGTCGGGCTCTCCAATCTCTGGTGCTGAGGTCACCGAGGTGGTTAAAAAGCTCCGCGGTGGCAGGGCTCCAGGGGTGGATGAGATTCGCCCTGAGTTCCTTAGGGCTCTGGATGTTGTGGGGTTGTGTTGGCTTACGCGACTCTGCAATATCGCGTGGACATCGGGGGCAGTTCCCTTGGATTGGCAGACTGGGGTGGTGGTTCCCCTATTCAAAAAGGGGGACCGTAGGGTGTGTTCCAACTATAGGGGGATCACACTCTTAAGCCTCCCTGGTAAGGTCTATTCAGGGGTTCTGGAGAGGAGGGTCCGTCGGATAGTCGAACCTCGGATTCAGGAGGAGCAGTGTGGTTTTCGTGCTGGTCGTGGAACACTGGACCAGCTCTACACCCTCAGCAGGGTCCTGGAGGGCGCGTGGGAGTTTGCCCAACCAGTTTACATGTGCTTTGTGGACTTGGAAAAGGCATTCGACCGCGTCCCTCGGGGGGTTCTGTGGGGGGTACTCCGGGAGTATGGGGTACCAGGCCCATTGATATGGGCTGTTAGGTCCCTGTACGACCGGTGTCAGAGCTTGGTCCGCATTGCCGGTAGTAAGTCAGGCTCGTTTCCAGTGAGAGTTGGACTCCGCCAAGGTTGCCCTTTGTCACCGATTCTGTTCATAACTTTTATGGACAGAATTTCTAGGCGCAGCCAAGGTGTTGAGAGGATCCGTTTTGGTGGCCTTAGAATCGCTTCTCTGTTTTTTGCAGATGATATGGTCCTATTGGCTTCATCAGATCGTGATCTACAGCTTTCGCTGGAGCGGTTTGCAGCCGAGTGTGATGCGGCCGGGATGAGGATCAGTTCCTCCAAATCCGAGGCCATGGTCTTGAGCCGGAAAAGGGTAGCATGCCCTCTCCGGGTCGGGGATGAGGTCCTGCCCCAAGTGGAGGAGTTTAAGTATCTCGGGGTCTTGTTCACGAATGAGGGAAAACTGGAGCGTGAGATCGATAGGCGGATAGGTGCAGCATCCGCAGTGAAGCGGGCGCTGTACCGGTCTGTCGTGGTGAAGAGAGAGCTGAGTCGAAAGGCAAAGCTCTCAATTTACCGATCGATCTACGTTCCCACCCTCATCTATGGTCATGAGCTTTGGGTTATGACCGAAAGAACAAGATCTCGGATACAAGCGGCTGAAATGAGTTTTCTCCGCAGGGTGTCTGGACTCTCCCTTAGAGATAGGGTGAGAAGCTCAGTCATCCGGGAGGGACTCGGAGTAGAGCCGCTGCTTCTCCACATCGAGAGGAGCCAGTTGAGGTGGCTCGGGCATCTGGTTAGGATGCCTCCTGGACGCCTCCCTGGGGAGGTGTTCCGGGCATGTCCCACCGGGAGGAGGCCCAGAGGAAGACCCAGGACACGCTGGAGGGACTATGTTTCTCGGCTGGCCTGGGAACGCCTTGGGATTCCCCCAGAGGAGCTGCTCCATGTGGCTGGGGAGAGGGAAGTCTGGGCCTCCCTACTTAGGCTGCTACCCCCGCGACCCGATCTCGGATAAGCGGACGAAAATGGATGGATGGCTAAAGAGTGTCTTCTTTGGGTTTACCTCACACAATGTTAAAACAGAAGTCAGAGCATTTTGCAATATACTGCTCTCTGACATCTAGAAAATATCGGAAATTTTGGCAGGCTAGTTCATATATCCGATACTTGCCTCATGCTGGTATCGGATACCGGTATCGATACTGGATCAGATCGGCCTCATCCCTAATCGCTAGGAGGAGTTCGTTCAAATGCGGAGGATGTAAAATGCCAAAAAGGTGTGAAAATTTGGTAAGCATTCCAAAATGGCCGCCTTCTCATTTATCGTACAACGTTGGGGCAGATGGTTTTCTGTGCATCTGGGTGAATTGGACAAGTGTACCCAATTTCATTATTCTATGTCAAACTAAGGCCAATGCGGAGGGTAGTTTGAAAATTTCTAGGTAGAGCTCTTGAGAATCCGTGTATGGTTCGTTCTTTGGTTATTCCGTTTCAAAATAAAAACCAAATAACCAAATAAGCTTTGGAGGAGGTCTGAGATTTCAACTTTCCAAGACTTACAACTCAGTTTTGGGACTGATTCACAAACGTTTTACACCGGATGGGAGCAGAGGTGTCTTGTCTGTGAATTAGACTAGCAAAGTTTGTTGAGAAACCTCTGTTGTTGGGCTGTGAGGTGTTTGTTGTCAATTTACATACAGTTGTTGTGTTTGCTGTCAGAGACTTCAAGGGAACTCCCTACTGTTAAGGTGTGATCTGTCAATTTACATGTATGTGTTACCTCAGCTTGCAATTTACATATGATGGTGCGTGACTCCTGTTATAAATCCAAACGCACACACAGTCTGGTTCATTGAATTGATAAAGCTTCTCGGATGAGAAGCGAAACGTCTTCTGTTACAAATAAAGTCCAGTTGATCTTGAATTGAACGCCTTTTTGATTTATCATGTCCTGGACGACTGAGAATCTTCACCAGCAAATAAGCTTTGGTTATTCCGTTTTTTCGTTTTAAAACGAAATGACAAAAACTGTTTTTAAACGTTTTTTTCGTTATTTCGTTTTTAAAACGAAATGAGAAAAACGGAATTGCTAAAAATAAAAAAAGGGGAACGTTTTGGTTTTTGATTAAACCAAAGACGAGCTTTTATTTTGTTAATTGAACACCGGAGTTTATGGCGGAACCGGAACTAAACTCCCCGGTGCTGTGCGAATTTCTGTTCCCCCGTGAGAATCTGAGCTGCGTGAAGCTGACACTCCACCCACGTCAAACCAGCACTAACGGAGCACTAACCATTCATACTATTTATTAAGTTCCTGGGAGTGCACGTCTCAAAGGACCTGTCCTGGAGCAGGAACACTGCAGCACTGGCGAAGAAGGCTCACCAGCGCCTCTACTTTCTCCGCAAGCTGAAAAGGGCTGGAGCTTCAACCTCCATCATGTGCACCTTCTACAGAGGTGCCATAGAAAGTGTCCTGACCAGCTGCATCACTGTGTGGTTTGGTGCATGCACTGCATCCTGCCGCAAGAGCCTCCAGCGCATCGTGAAAGCAGCTGAGAAGATCGTCGGCACCTCCTTGCCCTCACTGCAGGACTTACACAGCAAACGCCTCACTCGGAAAGCCCACCGCATGGCAGGTGATCCCACACACCCACTACACAGCCGCTTTAGACTGCTGCCATCAGGGAGGAGACTGAGGAGTCTCCAGGCTCGTACCAGCAGACTGAGAGACAGCTCTGTTCATCAGGCAGTCAGAATGCTAAACACTCTGCCTGCTCTGCCTCCCCTCCCATTTGAACTGCCTTAACACAAAAAACTTTCTCACACATTAAATGTTTTAGTGTTTAGTGTTTAGATGGTTACTGTTGCACCGAGGGACTGAGAGAAATGCAATTTCGGTCCTGTGTATGTCCTGTACATATTGCAGTTCTGACAATAAAGTTGACTTTGACTTTGACTTTGATTTGCTTAAATTTTTGACGTGTGTGGGGTGTCAGCTTGACGCAGCTGAGAATCTGTTCCCCCTGTGTCGGGCGCGCGCATTGCAACCCTGTGTCGGGAGCGCGCACTGCAACCCGAGAGGCGGATCAGACCGTGTTCAAGGCGCATCTGAAAGATCTCTGTGAAACGAGTCCACACTATCTTGTCACGGTTATAACTCATTTTAATACTCCTGATGATAAATAAATAAATATAAACCCTCCACTAACAAAATAAACCTGGTCTTGTGTGGGGTGTTATAACCTACAGGTTTTTTTTAAATCGCTGACAGAATCTAGATTTGGTCATGTAACCTGCCAAATACAAATTTTAATAACTTCCTGCAAAGATAAGTGTAGGCTTTCTGGTAGGCTAAATCTCGTTCAAATTAAAAATGACTGGAGAAAAATTATTTCTAGCTGCTATTTTTGTTAGTTAATGTCTGTTTTTTCCATTATTTGAGAGAAAAAATGATTTTAGAAATAACAAAGTCAGAGAATTTTATTGTCATTTGCATCACATGTGGTACATGTGATGAAACGAGATTATGTACACAGGGTCCCAGTTACATCCAACAATAAAATGTAAGAGAAGAACAGTAATAACATCTAAGATATGAACTAAGAAAAACATCAACTAAAAATACACTAAATAAAAAATACACGCAGCACTAATATCATAGAAAACCATTACTCCACACAGCAGCTGTGTGAGCAGATGTGCACAATGAACATAGCAACATGAAACAGATCAGCAGCAACATGAAACAGATCAGCAGCAACATGAAACAGATCAGCAGCAACATGAAACAGATCAGCAGCAACATGAAACAGATCAGCAGCAACATGATGTGATATTTCACAGTGATTATTCTGGTTATTTATTCATGAGTCTAACAGCCTCAGGGTAGAAGCTGTTCCTCAGTCTAGTGGTTCTACACTTAATGCTCCTCAACCTCCTTCCTGAAGGGGAGTGGGGCAAAAAGTGTGTGTGCTGGGTGAGTGGGTCCTTCATGATGCAGGTGGCTCTTTTCCTGCATCTGGAGGTGTAAATGTCTGTGATGGTGGGGAGACTGACTCCAACAGACTTCTGTGCAGCCTTCACCACTCTCTGTAGAGCTTTCCTCTCTTCAACTGTGCAGCCTCCATGCCACACGTTGATGCTGGAGCACAGGATGCTCTCCACTGCACACCTGTAGAAGGAGGTGAGGACTGGGCTACTCAGACCAGCTCGTCTCAGCCGTCTGAGGAAGTAGAGTCTCTGATGACCTTTCTTGATCAGGCTGGTGGTGTTGTTGCTCCAGCTGAGGTTATCGTTCATGTGTACACCCAAGTACTTGTAGCTGGAGACCACTTCCACTTAGTGCATTAACAGAGTACCCGAGTTTTCGACAGCTCGAGTGCTTTGACTTCTATCGAGGCTTTTTTGTCCACCTCGGGTACCCGTAGTGACGTCACATTTCACATTTCACAGCGCGCGGGGCAGCTTTTAGCTTTTAGTAGACGCTACAAAATGGATTCCTGTGTGCGCACGGATGTTAATGGAGCAGGCCGTCTTGTCAAAAAGGTAAAACAGTTTATAATTTTATAAAATGCGCTACTTCGTGTTGACTTTCTTTGTAGTAGATTGTGACAGCAGAGGGCAGTGTTGCAATGCAGGTCCCATATTATAACACGGCCGAAACGGCTTCCTTTCTCTCGTTTCACAAACAAAAAAAACAAATATTCATCTCTCTAGAGCTACCAAAAATCTATAAACACAATCTCTAAAAGTAAACCTAAATTGCACAGCTGCAGGCGGTGGTACGGTGTGGCTGTGGCCCCATTTGTTTTTTAAGTTTCGGTTTTCATCGCCTTATACTTTCACTTTTAATATTATTAATATAACTAATAGTTTTGTTTTTCCTGTGACTTATGTGCAGTATGATAAATGATAGGAGCATAATAAATGCTCCCAATGCTTTGTTGGTCTTTTTTTTCTTTTTGTAAACACGTTTTTAGGCATTTATATTTATTTATTTATTTTGCATCGTAAGACACTGTGACGTCATCGGCTACTCGAGCGTCGTTCGAGTTTTTTTATGTTAATGTCGAGGTTAAAAATTATGTACTCGTTCAACCCCTACTTCCATTGCAGATCCTCTTATGTTCAGTGGGGTGTGGGTGTGTTTGTTCCTGTGAAGTGGATACATATTTTTAAAAATCTATTATAAAAAGCAGTGTTTGAGTTGTTACACTGTTTAAATTGCCAGATTCACTCACATGTTGTCACAACTGATGGTAAGGCTGGTGCACCTCTCTTAAGACCCTACCGACTCTGGTTTCTCCAGCATGTATCCCAATAGATGACAAGTATCTTGTCATAAATTTCCGTCCGTAGGATGGTCCTGTCTAACACACACACAAATGTAAAATGTTATCTGATGTACTGCGGTCAAACCAGTCAACATTAGTTCTCTCTTAAAGATTTGTGTGGCTCATACATGGTGCATTACAATAAGAGAAACAGAAAGTGCCCCTGCAGTCAAAAAACAATGAGAGAAAATGAGATGCATACAGTATTTATAAACAATATACAATTATGCCATACTTATTACTTTCACATACCTATAATATATCAAGAATAAATATGTCAGTTTTAGATTTTGTATAAAAGAGCAAAGTCAAAGTACCTCAAAATGCTTATTTCAGTTTGCTTATGACCTCTATTCAAAATTCACATTTCATGTTCAGTGTTACAAAGAAGAAGTTAATATTTATTTGTTTGATGGCTGTTACTATTTTTTCCTGAAAAGGTGTTTACGATATATATATATATATATATATATATATATATATAGATATAGATAGATATAGATATATATATAGATATAGATATATATATAGATATAGATA
>JBBPBX010006130.1:45993-69539 GCA_038048925.1 Garcialebias charrua
TATATATATATATATATAGTAAAATTGGTGTTAGGTTAGGGAGGGGGCCCTGTGAGCTTCGGTGCCCAGGGGCCCCTGGGGTTGTTAATTCGGCCCTGCTTGTAGCCCATCACAGCACCTGGTTGGTTAGCCATCACCTGTTTGTCAGTCTGGATCTGGAAGTCCCACAGTTTCTCAGCCCTGCCTTCCTCCACCTTCCTTGGTGGAGTCTCCTGTTTTGAATGCTGGCACAAATCTTCCTGTAAGAGCTGGGAGGTTGCACATTGTTATTGCAACAACCTTATAATTGAAGATCAGGGGTTCAAAAAGTGATGTAGGTGACCTCTGAGCAACCTCAATGCATAATGAGAAAGTGTCAAAGAAATGATGCCTGGCCGAGTCATTACGTAACTTGGTCTGTGTCAGATGTTGGAGGAGCAAAAAGACTTTCATGACAAGGGCATATTTATTTCACTGCTGCTTACACAGCTGATAATATTTTTCATTCCTTGTAAATATTCTTTGTTTGAACTTTATTTATTTACACTATGTTTTACACATCACTATGTCCATATGTATATTTGCCCCATGTGCTTGAATTGTCCACTGAGAACAAATAGTTTTTTGAATTAAACTGAATGTGCACTATTTTGCTCATAAATGGCTCTGCTGTATTTTAAACAAGTAATACATGTAAACAATTTTGATTTTTTTTGCATTGCCAAAAACAACATTTTCTAATTATATTCCAATACCTTCAAATGTATGCATATACATATATGCATGCATATACATGTACATATATTCTTCTTTCAGCTGCTCCCTTCTTCATTGGTCGCCACAGCGAACTAACTTGCATGAAGACTTGGCAAGTGATTTTATGCCAGATGCACTTCGTGATGCAACCACAGACTACTGAACTACCATAGCCCGCTGTGTGCAGCTTAAGGGCGAGATACACTCGAGCGTCCTCACGATACGCCAATACGCAGCGTACGTATGCCCCGTACGCAGCGTAGCCCCGCGTAGCCCCTCAGGGCAAGTACGCGCAAAAGTATTTTTTTACTACGCATACGCGATTCGCATACGCGATGCGCGGTGTCTGACCTAAACTTCCCCGGCTCCGGACTGTTTTGTATGTTACACAAATGAAATAAATTCCTCTTTTTTATCGCTGATCGGGCCTTTTCTTTTGTTTTTTTGCCTAAAGTCAAGTAACCGCTTCTTCCTCCGTTCACTCGATGAATGAAATGAATGAATTCAGGTCCTACCTGGGTGCGCGATGTTTTATATATTCCCTGGTGGGCTGTGGTGGGCTGTGGGCTGCAGGAAAAGCACTCCCTGTTATTATTTTTATTTCTGAGAGAACTTTTTATAACATATATAGTAGAAAGACCGTATCAGAACACCGCAGAAGTCTGAGCGAGCTGCTCACGATAGGTTTCACTTTGAGCTGACTGAAATCTGTCAATCATTTCAGTAGGCGTGTCAAAGTGACCAATCAGCGAGCTCAGTTGAGTCCTCTCCGTGGAGCGAAAAACTAGCGGAAGTGACGATCGGAAGTGACGGTACGGAGGAAATGACGTAGAATTTGGAGCGAAAACACGAGAATCTACGCGAGAACATCAGCCGAGCTGTAGCAGAGGCTCCGTATACGCGCGTATACGGGCATATACGCGCGTATACGGAGTCTGCTTCACTGTATCTCTGCCTTCAGAGCTGTCATCTAGGGTGCCGGGGGTAGCAGATGGTGGGGGTTGTGGGCCTTGATCAAGGGCCCAGAGTGGTGAAAATGAGGGTGGAGGCTGGTGTGGGAGGTTCACTTTTCCCACCCACATTTTGATTTTGTCGATCCGAGGACTTGAGCTGGCGACCTTCGGATCACAGACTCACCTTATCTAGCCTCTGTGCCCCCCCCCCCCCCAACACACACAATACTTGCAAATATTAATCACCCAAAATGCATAACGGACTAAACTCAGTTGTTTATTTATTTAGACTTTCATATATGAGCCTGAAAAAAGTATTCTTTTTCCTGGGTAAAGCTGTTGCATTTTTCTTGATGACAGGACTCCATCTTATGCCACCACCATTGCTGCCCTGCCAACATTTTTTAAATTTGATTTCTAAAAGTTGGCATCACTAAACATGCTCTAACTGATTAGGATTGTAAGCACAGGCTTTGTACGTAAGAAGAGAATGTTCAAGTAAAAGACTCTCTCAATTCATGTTATAGTTTAATCTTTTGATGAACTCTGGAGTAACAAGCTGTGTGCCTTACTGAGGGGTTCGAAAAGTAAATGTTGTTTTAACCTCCAGCAGAACCAGGCTCAGGACAAGAAGCCATCTGCGTTGACTGGTTGGGTTAGGCCCAGAATAGAGTCAAGCAGGTCTCTCACTAGGAGAAAAGATACAAATAAGAACATGTTAAGATAGAAACAGTTGCAAATACAAATTATTCATTTGTATTCATTTGATGAAACGAGGTCCATTTGACCTCCAGCAATCTAAGCCTATAGCAGCATAACTAAGGGCTAGGTCAGGAAACCCAAGCCGACCCTAACTATAGGATTTGTCAAAAAGGAATGACCCAGTCTTCAAACTGGACAATGTGTCAGCCTCATTGACAGAAACTGGAAGTTGGTTCCACAAGAGAGGAGCCTGAGAACTGAAAGATCTTCCTCTCATTCTGTTTTTAGAAACTCTAGGAACCACAAGTAAACCTGCAGTCTGAGAGCAAAGTGTTCTGTTAAGAAAATATGGAACAATAAGATCTATAATATAAGATGGAGCTAGGTTGTTGAGAGCTTTGTAGGTTGGAAGTAAGATTTTGAATTCTATTCTGGATTTGACAGGGAGCCAATGGAGAGAAGCTAAAACTGGAGAACTATGATCTCTTCTACTAACTCAGTTAACACTCTGGCAGCAACATTTTGGATCAGCTGAAGACTCTTTAAAGAAGTACAGGAAGCCCTCGAGTTACGTCAGGGATTGGGACCTACGTGTGTGACTTAGGTCGATGTTGTCGTACCTCGCGGACCAAAAACACCTGCCTGTCGTAGGTCCACGTTTCTGACATAGGTCGTGGCTATACCACTAACGGAGCGCCGCACACATATTTAATGGCATGAGACTGAACAAGCAGACATACTAGGCCATGAACATGCACAGAACTGTACAGTAAATGAATACAGTACTGTACTGTACAATAAATAAAAAATATAATGTCTTACTTTGAGCTGGTCAAAGCCTGCCTTCGTCTTTTAGCATCAGCTCGCACCCGTCCGAGCTCCCCCAGCTTCCTTACGCTCCACACGCACACACGTGGTCAAAACTGTTTAAAAGAATGACTGTTAGCTTCTTAACTTCATACATTTGGAGCCAGAAAAAAAAAAACTTACTGAAAGCCGTTTCTCCGNTACAGGAAGCCCTCGAGTTACGTCAGGGATTGGGACCTACGTGTGTGACTTAGGTCGATGTTGTCGTACCTCGCGGACCAAAAACACCTGCCTGTCGTAGGTCCGCGTTTCTGACATAGGTCGCGGCTATACCACTAACGGAGCGCCGCACACATATTTAATGGCATGAGACTGAACAAGCAGACATACTAGGCCATGAACATGCACAGAACTGTACAGTAAATGAATACAGTACTGTACAATAAATAAAAAATATAATGTCTTACTTTGAGCTGGTCAAAGCCTGCCTTCGTCTTTTAGCATCAGCTCGCACCCGTCCGAGCTCCCCCAGCTTCCTTACGCTCCACACGCACACACATGGTCAAAACTGTTTAAAAGAAGGACTGTTAGCTTCTTAACTTCATACATTTGGAGCCAGAAAAAAAAAAAACTTACTGAAAGCCGTTTCTCCGCGATAATCCTCCATCCAGCACTTTGAGATTTTTATTAATGAAAAGTGCATTATAAATGGAATTCATTATTATTATTATTATTATCCAAAACAAGCTGCTCGGCGTTAGCTACTGTTAGGCCCCGCCATTAGCAGCAATGGTTAGCATGTCAGTTCATTCAAAAAGGCTGTCGGCTTTGTATCTCCGCGTTAGCTCGGTGTCCCCCGACTGCCAGGCGGACATTTGCGGCGAGCTCCCGGCCGCAGATGGCCCCTCCGCGGCATGTCGGCTCGGTGTCTTCGCCTGTGTTAGCTGCTCTGTTAGCTGCTGTCGTTAGCATGTCGGGCGGTGTTGTTGGAGCGATCGGCGGCTGCTCCTCCGGGCCTGAGACGTCCACAGAGTTGACCGAGTGTTTCCAGCAAATTTATCCGTATGAGGCAACCCTGATCGGACACACAGTCCTCTAAAGCCAGCTGACAGGAGCATCTATGGCGGAGCTCCATTGACCGCAATTGTAAAATGGCGACCGGAAACGACCGGAAGTTGCGTAAATACGATAAAATTGTAATAAAAACGTAATATTAATAATTATACTTTATTTATAAAGCCATTTAAAACAACCACAGCTGCAACAAAGTGCTATACACATGAAATTAATAACATTTAAACACACACAAAAAAAAAAAAATTTTTTATTTTTATCATATTTTTATCATATTTTTATTAAATATGATAAAATTGTAAGTCTGAGTTGCCGCAGGTCGCGGGTGACGTAGGTCGAGGGTTTGCTGTATTTGGACACCCAGATAGTAAACCATTTCAATAGTCGAGCCTAGACATGATAAATGCATGAACCAGTTTTTCTGCATCATTTTTAGACAAGATGTTTCTAAGCTTAATGATTTTATGCAGATAGAGGAAAGTGGTTTTAGTAACATTTTAATGTGGGGATTAAAAAAACACATCCTGATCAAAAATAACACCAAGATTTTTTACTTTAGAACAGGAGGCAAAATTAATGCCATCCAGAGAAAATGAAAGACTGAAAAATGTTTTTCTACTTGTAAGATGTTCGGGTCCAAAAACCAAAATTTCTGTCTTGTCTGAGTTTAAAAACATAACATTTAGAGTCATCCAGGTTTTTATGTCTTTAAGACAAGCTTGTAGTCTAAGTAACTGATTGGATTTATTGGGTTTCATTTACTAATATAACTGTGTATCATCAGCGTGACAATGAAAATTTATCCCATGCTGTTTAATAACCACCTAATGGAAGCATATATAAAATGAAGGGTGTGGATCCAAGCACTGAACCCTGAGGAACTCCATGAGTAATTTTACTTGTTCCAAATCGGAAACTATGGCTTGGCAGTACAGTGTTGCCCCTGCTCAAAACCCATACTCCTAGATGCAGCCACATAGCAAGATGGAAGTTGGCATGTTGTTATATTTTATTTTCTAGCTCACAAGCTTAAAGCTGCACTGACATGATGTTTTAACTATGCATCATTTTGCACAACATATATATATATATATTATCATTGAACTAGGTTCGTTTTTGCAAAATAAATTATAAATATATTTAAATTTTATTACAAGTTATGGTAATTTTCTCGCTGGGACACGCCCACAGAAATCCGAGAACTTCCACGATAAGTCACGTAAGTAACGTCATTCATCTCCTTACGTCACGTGCTGCTCGTTGCGCACCTTGTAAACAACATGGCGGCCGATACAGAACCAGACGAATTTAGCAATCTGAGTGAAGAATTGAGCGATTTTTAGTCAGTTTGGGAAGCCAAAGTTATTTCAGGGGGTTAAACAATAAACAGCAGGTTCTAATTTATGTCTGCAGCTGTATTTAATGAAGCCTTACCAACGAGGAAGCAGCAGGTGACAAGCCGCGACTTTACTGGACTTGTGAGGACCGAGGAGACGTGACCAGTTCACGTCGTCCACAGAGCACTGATTGGTACTGCTTTAATTAATCTATCTATCTAATAATTATTCAACATTACTTATAGTTTAAAAAAGATGAGTCCCTTTGAAGCATCTGTTTTATTTTTTATGTTTATTCTAACGTTATGTGCAAGTTTAACTGCACATCAAAAACGAAATTTCACTCAAATTCTGTCTAAATAACATCACTACATTTTCATTTCTGGATCATCATGGTGTGCAGTGGTTTCAGCTGTAATAATCAAAATAAAACAATATTTGATATTCACCCTATTATAAGTGTAATCATAAATATTTGCTAATTTAAGCTTGTTCGACCTTTTCATCCTGGAGACAGAACCGGTCCGACCCGGAGGCCTGCACTCGCAGAAGCAGATTAAAAAACAAACAAATAAATAAAAAAATCTATAATGCTCCATTATTTGATTCATTAATTTATAGAATTTATAAAACATTAAGTGCATGTTTGCTAACATTGATAGAGAGAGCGAGAGAAACTGAAAATATCTAAATCCATTCAGCCACAGGTTTTTTTTGCATATTTAGATAATGTCATCAAGTTTTTTGTGAAAATTTCTGCTACTTTGAGCAGCCACCCTGCTTGTGAGTGCTTGTCTTTGAAGTTGTCATCCTTCTTTGTGGTTCCTGCAGGGAACGGTGCTGAGCTATGATGACCCGTCTGAAGAGTGGACGGCGACGCTTGCAACCAGCCAGAGCACGCTGGTGTAGAGATGGGAAAACGCTGCAGCTGAGCAAGTGACATCATCTCAGACAACATCCATCCATCCATCCATCATGGTTACATCCATCCACCCACCCATGCATCCACACCCATCCATCCATCATCCATCCACCCATCCATGCATACATCAATGCATCCATCCATCATCCATCCATCTATTCACCATCTATTCTAATTTTTATAAAGCTCATTTCAATTCCTATCACTTACTTTTGGTTCTTCTTTTTCAGATACTTTTCAGCTTTTTGGGGGCCTAGATTTATCTTTTTTGTCTGGACCCTCTAGTCCCGAACAGAACCATTCTTGTCCCAGAGGTGTTCGGAACCGTTAAGATCTCGTCTCTCATCCTTACCGTCGCATAGACACCGGCAACTCATCATGGCTTCTTCCGGCAGTGGAATAACCTGAAACAAATAAACCAGCTGCAAGGGCAGGGCAGCACTTGGACTTTTTTTCTTTGCTTACATTTTTTTTTGTTTAAATAATGAAATGAAATCAAATGTATTAGCAAATTTATTATCACAAACTACTTTTACTAATACAGTCAACATGACATCATAATACAGTACAATCATACATTTTTTTAATTGTTGTTTGTCATTTTTAGAACAACATCCAGACAGCATGTCTGAAAGCTGTATACCACTGGGTAACACATCTGAAATCTTCACCTTTCGACGAAGTCCTTCAATCACCTCTGGTCATTGGCAATTTGTACAGATACACCTGGAAAAATAAAAATGTTTTAGTTGATTTTGGACAGAGTCATATATTTCTGAATTTATGTTTTTATTAATACATTTAAAATAGAAAAAGCATGTATGCATGGATGGGTGGATGGATGATGGGTGGGTGTGGATGCATGGATCATGGATGGATGCATGGGTGGGTGGATGGATGTAACCATGATGGATGGATGGATGGATGTTGTCTGAGATGATGTCACTTGCTCAGCTGCAGCGTTTTCCCATCTCTACACCAGCGTGCTCTGGCTGGTTGCAAGCGTCGCCGTCCACTCTTCAGACGGGTCATCATAGCTCAGCACCGTTCCCTGCAGGAACCACAAAGAAGGATGACAACTTCAAAGACAAGCACTCACAAGCAGGGTGGCTGCTCAAAGTAGCAGAAATTTTCACAAAAAACTTGATGACATTATCTAAATATGCAAAAAAAAACTGTGGCTGAATGGATTTAGATATTTTCAGTTTCTCTCGCTCTCTCTATCAATGTTAGCAAACATGCACTTAATGTTTTATAAATTCTATAAATTAATGAATCAAATAATGGAGCATTATAGATTTTTTTATTTATTTGTTTGTTTTTTAATCTGCTTCTGCGAGTGCAGGCCTCCGGGTCGGACCGGTTCTGTCTCCAGGATGAAAAGGTCGAACAAGCTTAAATTAGCAAATATTTATGATTACACTTATAATAGGGTGAATATCAAATATTGTTTTATTTTGATTATTACAGCTGAAACCACTGCACACCATGATGATCCAGAAATGAAAATGTAGTGATGTTATTTAGACAGAATTTGAGTGAAATTTCGTTTTTGATGTAAAGATTCAGTGCAGTTAAACTTGCACATAACGTTAGAATAAACATAAAAAATAAAACAGATGCTTCAAAGGGACTCATCTTTTTTAAACTATAAGTAATGTTGAATAATTATTAGATAGATAGATTAATTAAAGCAGTACCAATCAGTGCTCTGTGGACGACGTGAACTGGTCACGTCTCCTCGGTCCTCACAAGTCCAGTAAAGTCGCGGCTTGCCACCTAGCTGCTTCCTCGTTGGTAATGCTTCATTAAATACAGCTGCAGACATAAATTAGAACATGCTGTTTATTGTTTAACCCCCTGAAATAACTTTGGCTTCCCAAACTGACTAAAAATCGCTCAATTCTTCACTCAGATTGCTAAATTCGTCTGGTTCTGTATCGGCCGCCATGTTGTTTACAAGGTGCGCAACGAGCAGCACGTGACGTAAGGAGATGAATGACGTTACTTACGTGACATCGTGGAAGTTCTCGGATTTCTGTGGGCGTGTCCTAGCGAGAAAATTACCATAACTTGTAATAAAATTTAAATATATTTATAATTTATTTTGCAAAAACGAACCTAGTTCAATGATAATATATAGCATATGTAGTGCAAAATGATGCATAGTTAAAACATCATGTCAGTGCAGCTTTAACGTATACAAATGTATGGTGGCAGTCATCTTACTTTGTAGATTTTGATGTGATAACCCCATTTTTTAAGGGAATATTTTAGGGATGGGGCTGATCCGGTATTGGTATCTGTATCACCGATACCAGAATAATTTACATATCGGATTTTCCGATCCATGATGCATGTCTGTGTCTGATGAAATGTCTCCCCACGTTGGCTTCAAACTATGGAATGAGAATCTTCACCAGCATAACTATGGAATGGATTTCCTGAACGGAGACCTGTCTCGTGAGCCCCGAGTAACAAGTTCCTATATTCAGGAAATTAATTTCATGGTTTGCAGCCAGCTACAACGTGAGGACTGAGTGAGCAGCACTATAGCTAACAACTGGCCAATTTTCACAGAAACATGTCTGCTGTGTGGAAGTATTTTACACTAAACACCGCAAGGCAGCAACATGCAATGTTTGCAGAGCCATAGTGCCACATTAAACCACGGTCAAGTTAGTTTTACATTGGACATTTGAGCTCTGGGGCTTCAGCGGTCTACTCCTCTCACTGAACCAAAACAGACTGCCCGACCCCAGCCAGCCGTGTCCATTCTGATTCGCTCTGTTTGCCCGTCTCGGAGGAGGGACAGGCTGAGAGCGGCTGACCGAAATCAGGCTGCCCGCCCCGGACTGAACAAGAAAAGCACACCACTGAAGCCACGGAGCTCAAATGTTTACTGAGAAGTTGCTAAACTTCATCGTAATTAATAACCAACAGCTATCAGCTGTAGAAAATGAAGGATTTCACAGCTTGATACTTTCAGCCAAGATATAGTTTACCCTCCAAGAGATATTTATCAGTACAACAGTAGTCAATCATAAAAAAGCATATTAATTAAAAATTACAAGAAATTTTTATTAAAAAAAAAAGAAACCTAAACAGCTACATTGTAAAGCAATGTAAAAGACTAAAAACAGGAACATGTCTCTGTTGGTTTATGCCATGAACTTAGCAGATGTAAAGCTATTTAAAATTGTATTTAATTCATTTATTCATTCATTTAGAAGAGACAAAAGTAAACAAATTCTTAAAAAAGAAAACATTGAATGAAAAGAGTGCAGAAAGAAGAAAAAAAATATTATATCACCCCCTTATTTAAAAGAGTATATAAAATAACTTTAAACAAACAATCACTTAAATTAATCACTTTAATATCCACGTTAAAGCTAGGAATAAAAAAAATTTGTGTTAGCAAAATTTAATCATAACTTTGAAATGTATGCAACATTTTTTTCCCTTTTATAGATGGCCTCCCTTCTCCCCTAACAGCCATCCTCTCACACCGATATGATTTTTTTATAGAGAGAAAGGAAAGATAGAAAGTGAGACAACAAAACAACAATTATCCACAAAAAGAGCACAAGGGAAACACACCCAACCTCTGTCCGCAATCCTGAAAAGCACATGACAGAACACAGCAACAAAACACACATGCATAAAGACTAATAATATTCATGACCTTGCAGTAGATTTCCATAAATAAACATACCCATACCTACAAATATATATATTATACATATATTATATACAAATATATATACAGTATACATACATATGCATTCATATCACATATCCATCTACATATCTGCATATGATATCTACATATACATCCCTGCATCCATTTGTGTGTGGTTGTGAGCATGCATAAGTGAATAAGGTTCCTCCAATAGAACATTTAGTAGCGACTGTGAAGCATCAGAGATCCATCCCCCCCAAGGCCAGAGGCAGACGAAGGGGCGATCAAAGCCCAAGACCCCAAGAAGGGCCTAGAGTCCCCAGGGTCACCCGAACAGGACGAGCCACTCACCCTCTCCCCAGATCCGACCAAGGGGGAGAACCGGACAAGCTCCACCAGCGACTACACAAAATGACCCCCGGGAGGTCAACAGCAACAAACCCACAGGCCCCCGCCGGAGCCCGCTGCAAGAGCCCGTTGCACTGACGTAGCCCTAGGCCCAGAAACCGAGGCCAGGGCACCGGGGACGCCCACCCCTCAGGACCAGACCCGATAGGACCAGAGGACCCGAGCCCCACCAGGCAGCCACCAGGCCGAGCCGACACACGCCCAAGCGCCCAAACCCTTGAAAGCGACAACAAGGGCCCCCAGCACACCCGCAGGCAAAAGGATACCCACCCGGGGGCCACGTGGTAGGAGCGCGACACTGAGTAGCCTCAGATGTAACAGAGAGGGGGCAGTCCTAATCCCAGTCTGACAATTAGACATTCATACACAGACACATTCACTCATACCCACCCTCATCCTCACTCACACAAAGACAAACAATAACGACACGTTCCATTCATAATCCTGATGCACCTTCTATACCCCCTAGGTCCAAGCGTATCCAACATTAATAAAACTTACATCAAGTTGCCTTTCTGGACATGCATGCACATATGTGTACATATTGTACTTGAGAGGAGATTATTACAGTCTCATATGAAATCAATGATGATGATATCAGAACGGGATCGGTACTGGCCGATATCCAGATTCAAATATCGGGATCGGATTGTAAGTTTTTTAAAAAGTGGATCGGTGCATCCCTAGAATTTTTCTTACACCTAGATGCAGCCAGACTTCAAAAAGGAAGTCAATATCTTATTTAATTTTCCAGTTGTCATGATCACAACACAGATGGACATTTATTTATATATTATTTATTTATTATATACCTTATAATGTTTTGCTAGTTTTTTGATACTTTGTTAAAGGGAGGAATATATACGGTGGCCGAGGGGTGCAAACGCGCAGCAAAAACAGAACAGCACGCTGCAAAAAGAAAACGGCGTTCCAAAAGTTGAAACACGCATCAAAATGAAAACAACAGCGTTCCAAAAGTTGAAACACGCATCAAAATGAAAACAACAGCGTTCCAAAAGTTGAAACACGCATCAAAATGAAAACAACAGCGTTCCAAAAGTTGAAACACGCATCAAAATGAAAACAACAGCGTTCCAAAAGTTGAAACACGCATCAAAATGAAAACAGCGCTCCAACAGATGAGGCGCACTGCAAAAGATAAGTCGCGCTCCCAAAAGGGGACGACCTGCAAACAGAACGAGCTGCAAATAGAAAAGCTGCAACGGAAGTGCTCCAGACCACTAGGGGCAGTCGAACAAAGAACAAATCATAAGCATATTATAGTTTTCGGAATGGCACTAGTTATTTGTGTATTTTAACTTATTTATTACTGAAGAATGTTTTACACATCGAAACTATCTCGTTGTATTTGTTTTAATACTATGCAATAGAGGGGTGACATAATGATGTTCGGTTGGCTTAGTGGTCTAACACATTGCCTCGAATGTGGGAGACCTGGGTTTGATTCCCGATCTCGGAAATTTTTGTGGTATCAAATTTTTTTTTTTAAGCCTTTTGTTTTGGATAAATCGGATGGAATAGATAAATACATCTACATGTTTATTATTTGTTGTTGCTTGGTTTATGTTGTTGGCAAGACTTTTAGCTTGTTTTAGGTTGTTGCTGGAGGAGGCGTGACAACCCCCAACCTCCTCCCCACGCTTGCTGCCTAAAACAAACTAAAACTCTAGCCACCAACATAAACCAAGCAACAACAAAGAATAAACATGTAGATGTATTTATCTATTCCACCCGATTTATCCAAAACAAAAGGCTTAAAAAAAAAAAGAAATTAATACCACAAAAATTTCCGAGACCGGGAATCGAACCCAGGTCTCCCACATTCAAGGCAATGTGTTAGACCACTAAGCCAACCGAACATGAATACATCACCCCTCTATCGCATAGTATTAAAACAAATACAACAAGATAGTTTCGATGTGTAAAATATTCTTCAGTAATAAATAAGTTAAAATACACAAATAACTATTGCCATTCCGAAAACTATAATATGCTTTATGATTTGTTCTTTGTTCGACTGCCCCTAGTGGTCTGGAGCACTTCCGTTGTGGCTTTTCTATTTGCAGCTCGTTCGTCTGTTTGCATGTCGTCCCCTTTTGGGAGCGCGACTTATCTTTTGCAGTGCGCCTCATCTGTTGGAGCGCTGTTTTCATTTTGATGCGTGTTTCAACTTTTGGAACGCTGTTGTTTTCATTTTGATGCGTGTTTCAACTTTTGGAACGCTGTTGTTTTCATTTTGATGCGTGTTTCAACTTTTGGAACGCTGTTGTTTTCATTTTGATGCGTGTTTCAACTTTTGGAACGCTGTTTTCTTTTTGCAGCGCGTTTGCACCCCTCGGCCACCGTAGATATGAGATTTTAAACACAACCCGTTAACTGCTGCCAATCAAATGGCGAATAAACTACTCTGTAGGGTTCATGTATTATAAAAGAAGAAAATAACGCTATCCAAAGTATCCAAAGCGCTGAAGAAGCTATGGCAGACAGAAGCCAAAACGTGGAGAACAGTTTTTGTCTGTTTTTTATATGAAAAAAAAAACTGAAAGTTATGCACCATAACTCATGTTCCCTGAAGGAAGGGAACGAGTGCAACATAATTGCTATGGAAAATTGCGCCCCCGCGCGATTACCTGAAGGAATACATTCACGTCTTTACGGCAGGGGCGTCAGCGTCACGCCAGAGTCCCCTCCCTCTGGGTATTCAAGCCGCTGACGCCCATCCATCCATCCATCTTCTTCCGCTTATCCGGGGTCGGGTTGCGGGGGTAGCAGCCTAAGTAGGGAGGCCCAGACTTCCCTCTCCCCAGCCACTTGGAGCAGCTCCTCCGGGGGAATCCCAAGGCGTTCCCAGGCCAGCCGAGAAACATAGTCCCTCCAGCGTGTCCTGGGTCTTCCTCTGGTCTCCTCCCGGTGGGACATGCCCGGAACACCTCACCAGGGAGGCGTCCAGGAGGCATCCTAACCAGATGCCCGAGCCACCTCAACTGGCTCCTCTCGATGTGGAGAAGCAGCGGCTCTACTCCGAGTCCCTCCCGGATGACTGAGCTTCTCACCCTATCTCTAAGGGAGAGTCCAGACACCCTGCGGAGAAAACTCATTTCAGCCGCTTGTATCCGAGATCTCGTTCTTTCGGTCACAACCCAAAGCTCATGACCATAGATGAGGGTGGGAACGTAGATCGATCGGTAAATTGAGAGCTCAATTCAATCCATTCAAAATGGTAGCCACAGCTAAGCAACTTAGCTTTCACAAAAATGACATTAACTCATTTACTGTAATTTCACAGATATCGACTAAAGATTTGGCATGGTAGGAGAAAAGAGCCATCTCCAACTTTTGTTCTGAGCTCAAAACGATTGCATGAGACCTCTTTTAAAACATTTAAATTAAGTATTGTAGTCAAGTCAACTACTGGTATGTATGTCTGCTGGCTAACTATCTTATGAACTACTAGACAAGATTGAATAAAATGTTCAGAAAATTATCAGTTGATATACATCTGTAAATGATTAATATTTGAATCCAAAACAATTGTATATGGCTGCCACTGACTTTGGGAAACACATTAATGGTTATAATTCAGTCAGTTTCACTTGTACTTGTCTTAAATATACAATAGTGTGGTAATAACCAAGAGTTGTTCACAAGTGCTACTTATTGGTTAAAATAAATTCTCATTATTGCCAATTTTACTGATATTGAGTTGGAATTTGGTGTGATAGTAACAGAAACTCATCCCAAACACATACCTTAAGTTGTACACACTGCTCAAAATCTTTACGTAACACTTAGTATTCACTGTTAACATTAAACCTGGTCAAATATTTTATAAACCACAGGACAGATTTTGATAAATCTCTCAAAAAGTAATCAGTGGATCTACCTCTGGAATTATTTAGCTTTTGAAGTCAACTAATTGAAGCTAGCCATCAGATAATTTCTGTAAGGCAGTCTTCTCAAATAGTGGTGCACGCCCCCACGGGGGGCCCCAGGGCAATGCCAGGGGGTGCATGTGACCCGGGGAACATGCTTTTTTTGACGCAAGGAGTAGTTCTTTTTTCTCCCACCATTCTCATTTTGTTATATGCGTTCCGTTAGCTGCTTGCTCATATCTCTCAGGCTTACTAATAAAGTTATGAACAAATAACTGTCTTTTTTGGGAGCCAAACATGAACCGTGTCGCTCCCTTCTGCTGTTGAGACATAAACTCCGACACCTCAGCTGCATGTGTTTTATGTCCATGCACTCTGGACGTCCCCCACAATATGCATGCAACAAAGAGTAAACTCAAAGCGAGAGCGACACGACACCTGCCCCCTCTTTCCTCTTTCGCGTTGACAAAATGTTTAAGTTTTATTGATGAGTTTGTCACAGCACAATTTACAGAAGTATTGTTTAATAAACGTTAGGAATATATTATTTGCTAACAAAATATATTCACCTCAGTTAAGCTGCTGTTTTTATGACACTCTTGTGGAAGTCGGCAGAAAGAAATGAAAAATATTTTGAGTCTCGATTTATTCTCTACGTCTTCCAACATCAAACTCAGAGAAACGAATGATTTACAACCGTTGGTCTGCTCTTTTTATACAAATAATATGTCCCTTTCACAATAAGAGCACATTCTGACGTGAAATATAAACGTGTGTCCACCACAGTCTGGACGCTTGTCACCCACAGCTCACATGTGACAAAGAGTAAACTCAAAGCGAGAGGGTTACCTGCCCCTCTTTCCTCTTTGGGTTGACAAAATGTTTGTTTTATCAATAAGTTAATTGATCCTGACTTCCTCATTTTGATTAAAAATAATAATAATCAGCACAAATTGTTTTATTCATTTTTTTTTAGATCAAAGTGTTTTAACACTCCTGAGTTAAAAAGTTGCTGATCAATTTGAATTTATTATTATTTATTAATTATAATTTTATTTTATTTGTCTGTACTAAATGGTCAAAAATGTTTACAGTTTAAATAAGGATTTAAGTTTTACTTTTCTTCGGGTAAATTGATGCACTTTAATTAGTTTCTGTTACAGACTAAGAAACAATGTTAATAAAGTTATTTTTTTGTTGTAAGTTGATTTTTTTTTCTTTAATGTTAATAAGGATTAATAAGTGTTATGCAGAGGTGTACTGTACTTATAACAATTTTAAAGACAAATAATACTATTTACAGTTGCGGCGGAGAGTTGGGGGACGCCAAATGTTTACACCTTCCTGGGGAGATAACAGAAAATAATTGAGAAGCACTGATGCAAGGTAACACAGAAATGGCAATAACTTGGTCAAACATACAAACGCTGAGATATTTCGGTGCAGTAGTAGCTGAGCAACCAACTGCACAAGATCTTAGTTTAATTGAAATTTGAATAAAGAGACTTGTAGATCCTGCTAAGAGTTTCAGAGTTCAATACAGCATTGTCAGAATGTCTGTCTGGACTATCTCCTTTTGATTGACACCTTTTTTGACCAATTCAATAATATCCACCAAGTTTCACGTCACCTGAAAGGACTCAGTTCATTTGATTGGCTAGTCCTGTGGGGGAGTGGTGGAGCAGAGGTTAAAGAAGGCGAGCCTGTGATTGGAAAGATGCCGGTTCAACTCCCTGAGCCGACAACATCAAAAAGTAGGTGGAAAAGGTGAAGCACCCACACCTGCCTCCACCCTCATTTGCCCCACTCTGGGCCCTTGAGCAAGGCCCTTAACTCCCACCATTTGCTTCCCTGGGTACCCTAGATGACAGCTCTCTGCTCCACACAGAGGGCTGTGGTAGCTCGGTTGTCTGTGTTTGCATTAGGAAGGGCATCCGTCATAAAAACATTAAGTTAGTTTGCTGTGGTGACCCCTGAAGAAGGGAGCAGCCGGGAAAAAATATATATTGTTTTGATTGTCTAGTCCAGACTTTCATCCTTCTATGCAACATAAAGAGTCAAGAGGAAAACAATCAGGTAAGAAATTATGTTTGATTTTTGTGTGTTAAAACTTAAATAATTTTGACTGCTGAGTTAAAAACTCAGTGTTACCTTTACAGTCACACCATCACTTTGCATTTATTCCAAAGGATTCAAGAACAGCATCTAATTTAATTTGGATACGCTTTTTCCAGTTTTAGGCATAAAAGGGTGAAACTCTGACAATCAACATATGGATTGTTACGTCGTATATTTGCTGTGTCCAGGTATAACAGCAGTTATCCTCTCCGCTAACAAGAACACATCGCCGGTGCAAGTCCTGCAGACACTGCTTCATTACTCCATCAGCAACATGATCAACTTCCTGCCTCTGTCTGAAACACATCGTCTCACCACTCCAAACCTGGTGGCAGCCATGCCCTCAACCATCAATCCAACATTAAGTCAGCAGCAAACCTCTAAAACAATACACATGTAGATTATCTTTGCAACTGTGTGAGTTTATTGATTTCTGCGTACAGATGAGGAACTTATGTGCCGCTTGGTGTGGTCAGAGAGGTCGAAGCTCTCAAACACCGACCGGGTAACGAGCCGCTGCCGTGCAGGGGAGGAAATGATGGCCTGCAGCAGCTACGCTCCTGATGGCGTTCGCGTGGGAGAAACCATCACCGTGAGTTAATTCAGATCTAAACTTTGATCCAAACAAAGACAAGTTGTTAAATAAACTAGGGATACACCGATCCACACTTCTTACTTCTGATCCGATACTTAAATCTGGGTATCGACCGATACCGATACTTTCCGATCCGATCCGGTTCAGGTATATGAGGCTGTACTAATTAATTTTTTGAACAGAGACTACTGTCTTAACTGTGAGACTACTGTCTTAACAGTGTGTGAGTTAAACCCAATGAAGACACTCTGGACCTCACAACAGAAAACCCAAACTTTAACAGCACACAAGAGGCAAGTCTATATCACAGACGTCCTTCTCACTCATGGTGCAGCTGGAAAACTAAAATACCGCTAAGCATTATGGGAAAGACAACAAAATCCACTCCCGTAGTGGTTAAGGGGAGTGGACTGTGTTGTCTTTCCCATAATGCTTAGCAGTTTTTCAGTTGTCCTTCTGACTCATGGTGCAGCTGGAAAACTAAAATACCGCTAAGCATTATGGGAAAGACAACAAAATCCACTCCCGTAGTGGTTAAAGGGAGTGGACTGTGTTGTCTTTCCCATAATGCTTAGCGGTTTTTCAGTTTTCCAACTGCACCATGAGTGAGAAGGACGTCTGTGATATAGACCTGCCTCTTGTGCGCTATTAAAGTTTGGGTGTTTGCTGTTGTGAGGCCCAGAGCGTCTTCATTGGGTTTAATTCACACAGTGTTAAGACGGCAGTCACAGAATATGCAACACAAGTGCTCTTTGAAGCCGGATCGGAAATATCGGCGGTTGGATAGGAAAATCCGATACTGAAATTATGCTGGTATCGGATGCCGATACTGGATCGGATCGGCCTCATCCCTAAAATAAACCTCTATCTGTGTGTGTGTGTGTATGTGTGCAGGCAAGCAGAGGACACATGGAGTGTGTTGCCTACAATGGCGCAGCTGGTAACGGAGTGTACGCCATGGCTCGGTGCTGTGTGAAAGCTGGTCTGCAGTGCCAGGCCCGAGCTAGTCCTGAACCTGGGAAGGATGCTCAGTGTGCTGACCCACAGCACCTCCTCACAGGTGTGTCTGCATATAGACACAAAAGCATCAGTCCAGCTTGTTTCACATCCTGGATAAAAACTCTTTAGACCTTCTTTTAATCGGTAAGAATCATTAAAAAATATGTTGCCTCGATTCAGATTGATCATTAATAGGAAGCTACAACTATCTGTTGGTCAAGAGACTACTCTAACATAGCAGAAAGAAATAAAGAGGAGGTTCTGAATGTTTTCATTGAGTTAAAAAACAATTCTTGGTGTATTTTCATTTATTTATTTATTTTGACTGCTGGAGTGAGGAATTAGCAGCCCCTCAAACTATAACAGGTGCAAGTGGGTAGAAAATGTTTGGATTGATGGAAGAATAATTAATTTAGTTGTAAAAAAAAAACTTCTAAAAGTCCCAACCACCCACCCACCCACACACACACACACGCACACAATTATTCCTCTTAAACAGACTATGGACGATGCTATATACCTGTATAGCACAAAATCATAATCTCAAATTTCCCCCCTGGGATCAATCGGAATCTGGAGGAACCAAGTCAAGCCTATGCGCTTCTCTTCCCATGGTCAAACTCCATCCATCCATCCATCCATCCATCCATCCATCCATCCATCCATCCATCCATCCATCCATCCATCCATCCATCCATCCATCCATCATGGTGGTGGTAGCATCATGCTGTGGGGATGTTTTCCATCAGCAAAGATGAGGAAATTGGTCAAAGTTACAGAAAAAAAATTGATGGAAGAAAATATAAAGTGATTTCTGAGGAAGACTTTAGCTGAGGTTGGTTTTCTGGCAGGATGATGATGATACTAAATGCATCATTGAAGCAATACCAGTGGTTGTTTAGGAGGACCACGTAAATGTTCTGAAATGGATCCAGGATAACTTTACTTTTCTAGTACTGGACTGGTCCTACAAAAAATTCACCCTTAGAACAAATCACATGTAACCAGTCAAAAACAGAAAAAATGTAAACATTTCATTCTTTTTTTTTTAGAGTTTCTATAAAACGAACAAATAAAATGTATTGGTATATTAAACTACTTGCATTCCTTCAAGAATAATTGTGTCAGTGTACTAACATTAAACTTCCTGTTTGTAAAATGCTAAATTAAGTAAAGTTAAATGTCAATATTAGTGAAGAGCATATTACTCAGATGGAAGGGATGCTTTATTCTTCTCTAAAAGCATTCTTGTTTCACTAAATAACTCACTGGTGTTAGGAAAAATTGATGACAGAATACCCTGAAAAAACTTGGCTAATTTAGACAAAACATAAAGAAAAATTGAGGAGTGTGGTTGGGAGGAACGGCCCCCCTGATCTGAACCTGAGTGGTGTTCTGTTATTGGACTTCTGTGCTCGTCATGGATTGTCCATAACGAACACCATGTTCAGACATAAGGGTGTACATATGTGCTCTTGGCACCAGGACACCCTAGGTCGCAGTTCGATGATCGACTTTGTTGTTGTCTCATCTGATCTGCGGCCGCATGTCCTGGACACTCGGGTGAAGAGAGGGGCGGAGCTGTCCACTGACCACTACCTGGTGGTGAGTTGGCTCCGATGGTGGGGGAGGATGCCGGTCAGACCTGGCAGACCCAAACGTATTGTGAGGGTCTGCTGGGAACGTCTGGCAGAGTCTCCCGTAAGACGGAGCTTTAACTCCCACCTCCGGGAGAGCTTTGAACACGTTCCGAGGGAGGCGGGGGACATTGAGCCCGAGTGGGCCATGTTCCGCGCCTCTATTGTCGAGGCAGCTTATCAGAGTTGTGGCCGCAAGGTTGTTGGTGCCTGTCGTGGTGGCAACCCTCGAACCCGGTGGTGGACACCGGCGGTGAGGGATGCTGTCATGCTGAAGAAGGAGTCCTATTGGGCCTTTTTGGCCTGTGGGACCCCGGAAGCAGCAGATAGGTACCGACAGTCCAAGCGGCATGCGGCTCGGGTGGTTGCTGAGGCAAAAACTCGGGCGTGGGAGGAGTTCGGAGAGGCCATGGAGAATGACTTCCGTACGGCTTCGAGGCGATTCTGGTCCACCATCCGGCGTCTCAGGGGGGGAAAGCGGTACGCGACCAACACCATTTATGGTGGGGATGGCGTGCTGTTGACCTCAACTCGGGATGTTGTGAGTCGGTGGGCGGAATACTTCGAAGACCTCCTCAATCCTACTGGCACGTCTTCCACTGAGGAAGCGGAGCCTGGGGACTTTGGGTCGGGCTCTCCAATCTCTGGTGCTGAGGTCACCGAGGTGGTTAAAAAGCTCCGCGGTGGCAAGGCTCCGGGGGTGGATGAGATTCGTCCTGAGTTCCTTAGGGCTCTGGATGTTGTGGGGTTGTGTTGGCTTACGCGACTCTGCAATATCGCGTGGACATCGGGGGCAGTTCCCTTGGATTGGCAGACTGGGGTGGTGGTTCCCCTATTCAAAAAGGGGGACCGTAGGGTGTGTTCCAACTATAGAGGGATCACACTCTTAAGCCTCCCTGGTAAGGTCTATTCAGGGGTTCTGGAGAGGAGGGTCCGTCGGATAGTCGAACCTCGGATTCAGGAGGAGCAGTGTGGTTTTCGTCCTGGTCGTGGAACACTGGACCAGCTCTACACCCTCAGCAGGGTCCTGGAGGGTGCGTGGGAGTTTGCCCAACCAGTTTACATGTGCTTTGTGGACTTGGAAAAGGCATTCGACCGCGTCCCTCGGGGGGTTCTGTGGGGGGTACTCCGGGAGTATGGGGTACCAGGCCCATTGATATGGGCTGTTAGGTCCCTGTACGACCGGTGTCAGAGCTTGGTCCGCATTGCCGGCAGTAAGTCAGGCTCGTTTCCGGTGAGAGTTGGACTCCGCCAAGGTTGCCCTTTGTCACCGATTCTGTTCATAACTTTTATGGACAGAATTTCTAGGCGCAGCCAAGGTGTTGAGAGGATCCGTTTTGGTGGCCTTAGAATCGCTTCTCTGTTTTTTGCAGATGATGTGGTCCTATTGGCTTCATCAGATCGTGATCTACAGCTTTCGCTGGAGCGGTTTGCAGCCGAGTGTGATGCGGCCGGGATGAGGATCAGTTCCTCCAAATCCGAGGCCATGGTCTTGAGCCGGAAAAGGGTAGCATGCCCTCTCCGGGTCGGGGATGAGGTCCTGCCCCAAGTGGAGGAGTTTAAGTATCTCGGGGTCTTGTTCACGAATGAGGGAAAACTGGAGCGTGAGATCGATAGGCGGATAGGTGCAGCATCCGCAGTGAAGCGGGCGCTGTACCGGTCTGTCGTGGTGAAGAGAGAGCTGAGTCGAAAGGCAAAGCTCTCAATTTACCGATCGATCTACGTTCCCACCCTCATCTATGGTCATGAGCTTTGGGTTGTGACCGAAAGAACGAGATCTCGGATACAAGCGGCTGAAATGAGTTTTCTCCGCAGGGTGTCTGGACTCTCCCTTAGAGATAGGGTGAGAAGCTCAGTCATCCGGGAGGGACTCAGAGTAGAGCCGCTGCTTCTCCACATCGAGAGGAGCCAGTTGAGGTGGCTCGGGCATCTGGTTAGGATGCCTCCTGGACGCCTCCCTGGTGAGGTGTTCCGGGCATGTCCCACCGGGAGGAGACCCAGAGGAAGACCCAGGACACGCTGGAGGGACTATGTTTCTCGGCTGGCCTGGGAACGCCTTGGGATTCCCCCAGAGGAGCTGCTCCAAGTGGCTGGGGAGAGGGAAGTCTGGGCCTCCCTACTTAGGCTGCTACCCCCGCGACCTGACCCCGGATAAGCGGAAGAAGATGGATGGATAGATGGATGGATGGATGGATAAAGAAAAATGCTTATTTTTTTAATCTTAATTTGCTCATAACTTTCTGTCTCTGTGCAGCTTCATCCATCCATTATCTTTTACTTGCTTCTTCCTTTTTGGTTCACGGGGGGTCACTGGTGCCCATATCCAGCAGTCACTGTGTGTGAGGCGGGGGACACCCTGGACAGGTCTCCAGTCCATCACAGGGACACATAAAGACAAACAACCATTCACTCTATCACTAACCCCTAGGGACAATTTAGAGTTATCAATCAGTCTAACATGCATGTTTTTGTTCTGTGGCTGGAAACCAAAGTACCTGGAGAAAATCCACGCATGCACGGAGAGAACATGCAAACTCCACCCTGAAAGGCCCTGAGCCGGGATTTGAACCGGCAACATTCTTGTAGAGAAACAACAGCTTCACCAGCTGAGCCACCGTGCCACCCTGAACTAATCAAATTCAGTTTATTTATAAAGCACCAAGTCCCAACAGAAGTCATCTCAGGGCACTGAACAGAAACATTTACATGCATTATAAAACTAACTAATAAAAGTTATGTATCTAAGGAAACCAGCAGATTGTATTGAAGCTTCACTTTGTCACCGTCTCCCATCCTGAGCAAGCACAAAGAACACAGTGGAAAGGAAAAACTCCCTCTGAAGGCCGAGATACACTCGAGCGTCCTCACGGTACGCCTATACGCAGCATACGTACGTCAAGGCAAAAGCGTAGCCCCTCAGGGCATGTACGCGCAAAGCTTTTTTTTTACGTCCGCGTGCGCGGTACGCGGTGTCTGACCATAAACTTCCCCGGCGCCGGACTGTTTTGTATGTTACACAAATGAAATAAATTCCCCTTCTTTATCGCTGATCGGGCCTTTTCTTTTGTTTTTTTGCCTAAAGTCAAGTAATCGCTTCTTCCTCCGTTCACTCGATGAATGAAATGAATGAATTCAGGTCCTACCTGGGTGCGCGATGTTTTAAATATCCCTGGTGGGCTGTGTGCTGCAGGAAAAGCACTCCCTGTTATTATTTTTATTTCTGAGAGAACTTTTTATAACATATATCAAAGTCAAAGTCAAGTCAAAGTCAACTTTATTGTCAGATCTGCAATATGTACTGTACAGGACATACACAGGACCGAAATTGCGTTTCTCTCAGTCAATATATAGTAGAAACACCGCATGAGAACACCGCCGCGGTCTTCAGCGAGCTACATGAGCTGAGTGAAAGCTGCCTGTCAATCATTTCAGTAGGCATGTCAGCAAGTGACCAATCAGCGAGCTCAGTTGAGTCCCCTCCGTGTGCAGCTGCTCATATTACAACAAGGAGAACGCGAGCGTTTGAAAGCTGATAGTTTCTGAAGTATAGCAGCGAAAACATACGCACAAAATACGCGCGTATACGCGCGTATACGGAGGACGCTTCAGTGTCTCGGGCTTTAACAGGAAGAAACATCCAGCAGAACCGGGCTCAGGACGAGTGGTCATCTGCTTCGACTGGCT